>JARVZY010007203.1:15000-24041 GCA_030686995.1 Artemisia argyi | reverse complement strand
ATTAGATTTGTTGCTAAAATATCGGTATTAAACCCGAAACTCCCGGCGGATGGCCATTGGCCCAAAGAAACGAAAGAATCGGTTACATTTTTCATATGATCTCCTCTATAGATAGACTAAAAAATCGAACAGAGTTCTTTTTGTATTACTTTGCCCTATATCTATATATTTCTAGTTTCCTACTTTCTAAATCGAATCAAAAATCTATTAGATTTAGAAATATTGAATTACCTTCTTGGTTGCAACCCCTCTTAAAAGGCCTACGAACACAAACGGGAAGGATGAAAGCGAGTTTGTATGCTAATTCCTCATCCGCAAATCAGCCCTTCCCGTGGGTTATTTTCTCAACGAATAAGTAATTCTAGGAATGAAATCTTTATATAATTCGAAAAAGCAAAGCACAAGTCCAAGGCAATAAAATATGAAAAATAAAAATTTTTCATATTTCTAATATTAAACAAAAGGATTAGCAAATAAAAGTGCTAATGCTACAACCAAGCCATAAATTGTTTAAAGCTTCCATGAAAGCTAGACTAAGCAATAAAGTACCTCGTATTTTTCCCTCCGCCTCGGGCTGTCTCGCGATACCTTCTACAGCTTGACCCGCAGCAGTACCTTGACCAACTCCAGGTCCAATAGAAGCAAGCCCTACAGCCAATCCAGCAGCAATAACGGAAGCGGCAGAAATCAGTGGATTCATGATAAGTTCCTCGTACCAAAAAAAAAATGGTTAATGATACATTCAACCAATGAACTATGACTTAATTATTCGATTGCTACGATTCATCCAGTCAAAGTAACTACGAACTTCGAATTCAAGTAATAACATTCTTGAATTATCAAAACTACTTTGATATCTCTTTTTTTAGTTTCTCTCGAGAAAAGTCTTTGTGAATCCATACAACTTTAGTTTTTCCGTTTCTTTGTCCCGAACCGCTCTTTGACTTTGAATTCTTCGATTTTTTTATTGACTTCATCTTCAACTCACAGTCACATATGAGACAGAAGGACTTCTATAGAATCCCCATCTACACTCATATTCGATTAGTAGGGAAATTTAGATATATCTTTAGCTCGTATATAACTAGTCAATATCTAATATCACATATACATGTCTTTCTTCCACAATGTAAACCCACTCTTTCTTCATCTTGAATGCAATCGGATTTAATAAGGATGCGTCTAACCCTTGACAAGAGTTAACTTATCGCCATTCAATTCCATATACCTAGTTCGACCTTCCCTCTACGAACCATTTATGAATCCCCTTTGTTATAAATTTTCCTTTCCCTTCCCCCTTGTTTATCATTATCCTGCAACCTAAATTGATAAGATAATCAATGGATAAATTCATTGGGCCGAATCGTTACATAGAAATTAATTTGATTGATCTAAGTTCATATAATTGATTATTTATTAATATTTTCGTTTGGTCAATCGTTGAATAAAATCAACTCAAAAGGCGAATCGTTTGATAGAACATCCTTTTTATTTAATAACACGTCGTAATATCGCAAGACTTCTTAGTCAAATTAGGAGTCCAAATAGTGAATATTCGGATTGGATGACCAATCTAAATTGAATATTCATTGAGGGGAAGGTTTTATTATGGTATAAATGGACCAAATGGGAATTTTAGGAAAAAGATCTTTGAGATCTCTTTCCTTTTTTTCTACTCTAATATCAATATTGTAATCTTTATTGTAATCTTTTTTTCTATTACTCGAGATCGTATATAGTGTAGTTGTATATTTTTATTCCCTAAGTAAATTTTTTTAGCCATGCACACATTGCCTTAGATTAAACTAAAAAAAAAAAGACTATTTAGAAAACTAGTCAATGGTGGCCTTCCATGGATTCACCTATATAAGCCGCGGCTAAAGTTGCAAAAATAAGAGCTTGAATACCACTTGTAAATAATCCAAGGAACATGACAGGGATAGGAACCACCGAAGGTACTAAAGAAACAAGAACAACAACTACTAATTCATCAGCTAATATATTTCCGAAAAGTCGAAAACTAAGTGATAGGGGCTTTGTGAAATCTTCTAAGATGTTAATAGGTAAAAAGAATTGGAGTTGGTTGAATATATTTCCCGAAATAACTTAATCCTTTTTTGCTAAGACCCGCATAGAAATATGCCACTGACGTGAGTAAAGCCAAAGCAACAGTAGTATTTATATCATTCGTGGGTGCGGCTAACTCCCCATGAGGTAATTGTATGAGTTTCCAAGGTAAAAGGGCGCCTGACCAATTAGAAACAAAAATAAATAGAAACATAGTTCCAATAAAAGGAACCCAAGGACCATACTCCTCTCCAATTTGAGTTTTACTCACATCTCGAATAAATTCAAGGACATATTCGAAGAAATTCTGACCACCGGTCGGAATGGTTTGTGGGTTCCGAACGGCTAGAGCGGCTGAACCTAATAAGATAGCAATTACAACCCAAGAAGTAATAAGTACTTGCCGTGGACTTGGAAACCCCCGATTTTCCAATAAAAATGTTGGCCTACTTCCACACCGGATAGATCATATAATCCGTTTAGTGTGTTGATGGAACATGATAGAACATTCATATTGCCCTCTGACAAAAATAGAACTTTAAACAAAATTATTTTGATTCAACCATCTCTTTCTCGACTTGACTACTTGAATCGTATATTTTGAATACCAACTAATCAAATTATATTCCTTGTTATTTTTATCTCTTTTTTGAGATTAAGAAATAGTAACCGATTCGATAAATCTATGAAGGTTCCGAAATGAAATAAGTTATTTATCTTATTATTAATCACGGATTTCTTATATAGCCAGAACGTCCCTCACAAATTGCAAATACTAATTTGTTAAGAATTAATCGGATTGAAGATATAGCGTCATCATTCGCTGGAATCGAAATGTCTGCGAGATCAGGGTCACAATTTGTATCGATTAAACAAATTGTTGGAATTCCCAACGTGATACATTCTTGAAGGGCCGTATATTCTTCGTGCTGATCAACGATGATTACAATATCGGGTAACCCTGTCATATATTTAATCCCGCCCAGATATTTTTGCAAATGAGATAATTGTCTTTTCAACATAGCCGCATCTCTTTTCGGAAGACGGTTGAGTCCCCCTGTTTTTTGTTCGGTTCTCAAGTCTCTAAACTTATGAAGTCTCGTTTCTGTAGTGGACCAATTTGTTAACATACCACCGAGCCATTTTTTATTAACATAATGACACCTAGCCCTTATTGCAGCCCATGCTACTGAATCAGCTTCTTTATTTTTAGTTCCAACAATTAAGAATTGTTTTCCCTTACTTGCTGCATCAAAAACCAAATCACAAGCTTCTGATAAAAAACGAGCAGTTCTAGTAAGATTTATAATATGAATACCTTTACGTTTTGCAGAGATATAAGGTGCCATTTTAGGATTCCATTTCCTAGTACCATGGCCAAAATGAACTCCTGCTTCCATCATCTCTTCTAAATTAATGTTCCAATATCTTCTTGTCATTTCTCCCCACACTGCCTCCCCCCTTTGATTTGAAAAAAAAGCGAAGAGGTACCCTGAAATAAATAATTGTTCCGATGGAACCTTCTCTGCTACCGTAGATTGGCGTCGATACACAGTTCAAGCCATTATTCTTTTCTATTTGTTATTTTTTTATTACTATTATCAAATCAAATGACTGGACCAACGGATCCTTTTAAAAGAGAAAAGAAAGGGGTTAATCTGCTCTTATGGATCATTAAATCCTAAAAAAAAGATTGTTCTTGTGTATCATGGAAATTCTTTGAAAGGCAAGAATCTAATAATTTTCTATGGTAAAACAAAATATCTTTCATTTCCCCCTCTAATAGATTCTTTTTTTGGGGTTCAAAGGCAATGTTGTTAGGAATGTTGTTAGGTTCGTTTGATGGTGTTTTGAAGCCGCTACCAACAGGTATCATCCCCCCCAGAACAACGTTTTCTTTCAGGCCTTTCAACCAATCGATACGCCCCAGGAGAGCTGCTTTTGCTAAAACCCGAGCGGTTTCTTGAAAACTCGCTTCGGATATGAAACTTTGAGTATTCATAGATGCTCTTGTTATTCCCAATAAGACGGCTTGGTAACAGATCGCTTCTTCCAAAGCGCGCCCCATTCGTTCCGCTCGCAACAATCCAATAAGTTCTCCGGGCGAAAAAACATTAGACATTTCATCTTCTGAAACCAATACTTTTGATGTTATTTGACGTACAATAATTTCTATATGCCGATTATGTATCTGCACCCCCTGGGATCGATAAACCTTTTGGACCTTATTAACCAAAGAGATACGACTTTGCACTATAGTTAGCTCAGCACCAATCAAGAATGCCCAAGGAATTCCAAGAATTCTTGTTATACATTTATTCCAACTCTCAATCCTTTTTTCGAGATTCATCGATATTGAATCAATTGAACGCACTTCTAACACCTGTTCCACTTTTGGAAGACCTTGGGTTATATCACCAGATCTGGATTTTTCATATATAAATGTAACTAATGTATCTCCTTCGTAAAGGATTTCCCCATAATGCCCATGAACAGTTGCTCCTGGAGTAGCCAAATAAGGCTTAGCCGATCGTATTACCACAGAGTCAACTTGAAGAATTAGAACTTGACCCGATTTTAAATGCGGTCCTTTTTTGGCTATACATACATTTTCACAAAGAAACTGCCCAAGACTAACGATTGTAGATGTCTCTTCACAATAATTGTAATGGAGAAAATACCAATTCAAATTCAATGGATTCAAAATGATGTTACTGCACGAATAGGGATTATAAATTTTACCATTTTCATCCAGTAAATAATATTTAAGTATTTGAAAAATCTGTTTTAAATTATCAAGTTGCAAATAGTTAGTTACCAAGATCTGATTATGGGTTATTAAATGGGAAAATAAATCAAAATTATAAATTGGAAAGCCTGTTCCTAAGGGGCCCAACGAATTCCTAATTGGAATGAGCAGGTCCTTTTTGATTGATTCTTTTATCACATTGGTTGATTTTACATCGTTGAATGGGCCTATTCGAGAACAATTAGATGATGACAAAATTATCAAAGATTGAGATTCCTTATTTCGATTCAATAACGTATGAATAGTTCCTTGATTTGGATTAAGGGATTCTTGAATCCTTGGCTTGGGATTGGAATAGGAATAAATGGAAGAAAACGGATTGACATTAGCGCGATCTGATCCATTCTCAGAGATCAATCCTGAACCCGACAGATCATTTCTTTTTCCGGTATACGAAATAGGGGACTTCGCTAAGTCGATTCTTAGAAAATCTCTAATCAAACCATTTGTCCTTATTTCAACAAAGGAAGCACAGGCCTTTTCGATCTTTTTGTCTTGGTCCCAGTTCAGCACTAAACAAGTCCGAACTAATTGAATATTTGTGTCCCAAATTTCAAGAATTGGGTCGTAATAAAGGATATAATTGACAACTCGAAGTTGTAGATTATCACTTTCCTGCAAGAGATCCGGCGGGAAAAGTCTTCCTAAATTTATACCATCTGTTTTTTTATATGGGACTACAGGTTGAACCAAAACAAAATAATTTTTTTCATACCTGGAAAGTTTCATTCGTTGGATATAGAGCCAATTTTTCAATTTTTTGTATTCTTTGGAATTCTGTTTTCCCCCTCCTGGTGGTATCAATCGGAATGCCTTATTTGTCTTTCCAGGAAAATGGATATCTCCAGAAAAGATTATCAGTTTAATTTTTTCTGCTTTTTTCTTCACTCGGACCAATCCGCCTACCCGACTTCTTCGATTTAAAGTTATTTGTGTATCTACCCCAATAATACTATTGTGCCGTACCATTATGGAAGAAGATTCGGCCAAAATGTGGACTTCCACGGGAATAAAAAAAAATGGATTTACTTCCTTTTGGTATTTTGGCCAAAGTACATTGACTCCTCGATATTCAATCAAATCCTCTTCGTTGACGATTGAATTAAGTTCTCTAGTCTCATATTTAGTAAGTCCCGAGCTCTTTCTTATATATCGAGGATCATCAAAATAAGCAAGAATACTATTTCTACGGAGAATACCATTTCTGGGGATTTCAATTGAGATACCCGAAGAAGGTATGAGTGGGTTCTCTCCTTCTGGAATCGATTCGAGTGGGATGATGACTCTATTTCTTCGCCTCTTTGCCAATAAATCAGAATTCCCCTCGAGAATGGACGGATATCTGAGATTCCAACGACCAGTACATGTCATTCGATTAAGTTCTGAATAATCAGGAATCCTATCTCCTTTTTGATTTTTACCAGAAAAATACGAACTAAAAAATTTGTGTCTAACTTGATTATTAGTTACTGAGGGGTTAGAAATATATCTTCGCTTAACAGAAAGAGAATAAGCGTTTATTTGATCTTGATCCTTATGGATCGAACAGGGGCCTGGACTGGATCTCCAGGGCTCCCCTAATAATATCCATAAATGACTTGTTTTTGGTAAGAGATGAATATTACCATATGTAAATTCAGGTGCATGGTACACATCGGTATTCCAGTGCATTTCGCCCTCTGAGTCAGAATAAATATGTTTTCGAACTTTCTCTTTCAAATTCAAAGTGGATGTTCTCGCGCGAATCTCAGCAATGACTTGTTCTGATTCTACATATTGATCATTTTGAACTAAAAGAAAACTTTTGGGCGGAATACACACATTGTGTATAATATCTTCACTCTCAATAGTTACATATAAGTCTCTAGAACATAGAAAAGCAGGATGTCCATGACGTGTACGTGTCGGATGAACCAAATCCTCGTTGAATTTTATTTTTCCATTAGAAGGGGCTCGCACATGTTCTGCAGTACCCCCTGTGAATACTCCGCCGGTATGAAAAGTTCTTAATGTTAATTGAGTGCCCGGTTCTCCAATAGATTGACCTGCAATAATACCTACAGCTTCTCCCAATTCGACCAGGTCGTCATGAGCTGGACTTCGGCCATAACATAATTGACAAATCCACGACGTACTCCTACAAGTAAAGGGAGTTCGAATAGAGATTGGTTGTGCTCTAAAAGTTATGAATCTATTGACAAGTCCAACTCCAATATCTTGATTTCTAGTAGCAATGCATCGCGAACCTATATATACATGATCTGCTAATACACGCCCAATTAATGTTTGGATAAAAATCCTGTCCGCCATCATTCCATTTCGAGGACTTACAGAAATACCTCGGACGGTGCCGCAATCTGTTCGACGTACAACAATGTGTTGAACTACTTCAACAAGTCTGCGCGTGAGATATCCTGCATCTGATGTTCGGATAGCGGTATCCACAACTCCTTTACGGGCTCCGTAACAAGAAATAATATATTCTGTTAAAGAGAGTCCTTCGCGTAAATTGCTTTGAATGGGTAAATCAATCATTTGCCCTTGGGGATCCGACATTAATCCTCTCATACCTACTAATTGATGTACCTGAGATGCATTTCCTCTGGCTCCCGAAAAAGACATTATATGGACTGGATTAAAAGGATCGGTCATCCGAAAATTAGGATTCATTTCTTGTCGCAAATATTCACTTGTGGCATACCAGATCTCGATCGATTGACGTAATTTTTCTACCGCGTGTACATTCCCATAATGATGGTGTTTTTCCAAAATAAAACTTTGTTGTTCAGCGTCTTGAACTAGCCATCTTTTAGAAGGTATTGTTAAAAGATCATCAATTCCTAATGAAATGGATGCGGCGGTAGCTTGTCGGAAACCCAGAGTCTTTACTTGATCCAGGATATGTGATGTATATCCTATTCCATAGTGATCAATAAATCGACTAATAAGTCGTTTCATGGCAGTTCCGTCTATCATTTTATTGTGAAAGACCTGAGTGGGCCGTTCTGCCATCAGTACCTCCATATTGCGCTGAGTAGAATTTGACAATGGGTTTGAGTCAGTGATTGTAAAACTTCCTTTTCTAGATCTTGATTCACGTAGAAATTCCGCAATTGCAATTATAGTCCTAGTTAACCCGGTGAGACTCGAATTCCCCCTGGTAGCATAGAATTACAACAGCCCTGCCAAAACCCCTGTATGGCTTCTTCTATTTCTCGATAAAGAGAAATATGACCGAGAGTGGTTCGAATATATATATAAAGAATTTCTTTTTTTATACTTCTTACTATTAGATAGTGTCCATAAATCTCATAATAGGTCCCCAAAGATTCATAGTGAATTTCGATGGGAGTTTCTCTTGCAGCAATAACGCGTTGATCTAGTCGCCACCGCAGCCACAAGGGACTACCTAAATTGATGCGTTTTTGCCGATAAGCTCCAATTGCATCATAGGCATTAGAAAAAAAAGGTTCTTTTTTTTTTGTATACTTATAGTTATTATCTTCATTTTGATAGTTTATACGATTACATGGATTATACCTATTTACACAAATACCCCGACGATTTCCACTCGTTAAGAAATAGAGTCCACTAAGCATATCTTGAGTTGGTGCAGAAATGGGATCTCCAATAGTTGGAGACAAAAGATTCATATGAGAAAACATAAGTAAACGTGCCTCTGCTTGAGCCTCCAAAGATAAAGGCACATGAACAGCCATTTGATCCCCGTCAAAGTCTGCATTGAAGCCCTTACAAACTAATGGATGTAAACAAATAGCACGCCCTTCCACTAAAATGGGCAGGAATGCCTGTATGCCTAATCTATGCAGAGTAGGCGCTCTATTCAGCAATACAGGATGGTCATCCAGAATTTCCTGAAGTATTTCCCATACAATCGGTTTTTTTTTTTCGAATTTGACTTTTAGCAACTCCGATGTTCGAAGCAAGATGTTTTCTAATTAGGTCACGAATTACAAATGCCTGGAAAAGTTCTATTGCTATTTCGCGAGGCAATCCACATCGATGTAATGAAAGTGAAGGGCCCACGACAATCACTGACCGCCCTGAATAATCAACCCGTTTACCAAGCAAAGTCTCGCGAACTCTTCCTTCTTTGCCTTCAATTACATCTGAAAGAGACTTGTAAACTCTATTATGATCATCC
>JARVZY010007203.1:0-10000 GCA_030686995.1 Artemisia argyi | reverse complement strand
TGAAATTGTCAGTTATTTATATTCATCCATATCGAATTCTCTAAAAAAAAAAAAAAAAATACCATTTTTGCTGGCGCATTATCCATCAAAATCAAATCTAGCAATGATGGAATTTGGATTCTATGAATCTTTGACTGGAATCTATGAAATAGGTGGAATAAAAATTTATACTGAACTTGAATTAATTGTCATTTTTAAGAGATGCAACCGAAACAGAATTGATAAAACAGTCCTAGAAACCCAATTCTCCCACTTAGGCTTACAATGCTTTGGGATTGATAATATCAAAACTTATTAATTATATTATAATGTATAATAACGGCATAGATATTCTAATCTACTTCAATATTGAATACCAGAAAACTGTATGAATGTTGTATTTATTAACTTATATTATTATTAACGCGGGTATAGCTAATCTAGATCTCCGTCTTCTCTCTTCTTTTATTGCCCTCTTGTCCTGTCCTGTCGTGTCGTTAATTGACAGTATGACTTAGGGCTCAATATAATTTGACCGAACAAATCATAGTTTGGTAAACCACCTTGAATCTACTGCGGAGTGAAGGATCTTGGATCCAACGCATAACCCTTTGGGAATCAGAAAGATAAAGACGAGAAAGACCAATGAAATCAAGTTTCAAGATTGTATAGTTTAATGGTAAAGTTTGATTACCATTAATCCTCAGAATAGTTAACGAGTTTTTCCCTTTTATTTATATACTATGCATCACCTAAATCCTAAAGGCGGCTCCAGGCCTGAGTTATATTAAGTTAAGGTGGCCTTAGTTACCTATGGTATTTGTCTTATTACCTATTTCTAGTTGATTTATGAATGAAGGTGGCATAGGCCCCTATGGTCCAGTGGTTACGACCTCTCTCTTTCACGGAGAAAACGAGGGTTCAAGTCCCTCTGGGGGTATACCAAGACTAAAGACTATAGGAGTGGGATTTTCTATCAAGTGATCCGTATTTGTCAAGTCCTTCTATTAGTCTACTCAGAAGAGACTTTCTATTTTATATCAAATGTTATATTTGATTTCAAGTGATATGTATTTGTCAAGTCTACTTGGGAGACGAAAGGAAGTTGATTATGGAACGTCTAAAATGAATTAGGCGTTGGGTCGATGCCCGAGTGGTTAATGGGGACGGACTGTAAATTCGTTGGCAATATGTCTACGCTGGTTCAAATCCAGCTCGGCCCAACAATTCGCCAATCTACTATCAGATGGTATAACCCTCTTGTTCTTAAGAAATACCTGATACAAGACAAGAGAATAAAAAAAAGAATCTAAATTTTCTGCTAGATCTCTTCTTATTTCCCTGGGATTGTAGTTCAATAGGCTAGAGCACCGCCCTGTCAAGGCGGATGTTACGGGTTCGAGCCCCGTCAGTCCCGACGGATCCAATAAGTACATCAATTCGCCTCTCCATTTTCTGTGAAATGAAGGGACAGAGAGAATAATTGAATTCCGAAGGGGTTTCCCTCTATTTTTTTTTTTTCAGGATTCTCTCGAAGAAAGAACACACCCTAAAATAAAATGAAAATAACTAAAATAGTGAAGTTGACAGAATATTTCATCTTTTCGGCCGCGACTCGTCTTTCTCATACTTCTTTGTTTTGTCTTCCAAAGAAAAGAGGATCACTAAAATTTAAAACCTAATTCCTGTCTTTTTCCACTTCGCTTGTATTGTTTGTTGGTGGGGTTTTGTAGTTAATGGAAACGGACGGGTTAGATTATACTTCATTTGATGGTTCTAGAAGGAAGACCTAAGGTAGGTTATAGAAAAGAAAGAACAGAAAAGAAGGATAAATAAAGGAATTTTTGATTGGTCCGGGAATCCTATCTTGGATTCGGTATGGATAAAAGATCTTCATATGTTATATACTATTAATTCTCCACGACTAATTAATTTAATAGCTCAGATATTGTTATTCATGATATTGATCCGATTCAATATCATCGATAGGTAATGCATTCATTGAATTGACAGGTGAAAGATTTATCATCTCTATGGGATTAAATCCCGAGTTATTGTATTGTGAAATAAAAAAAAACGATGAGATTATGGAAGTAAATATTCTTGCATTTATTGCTACTGCACTGTTCATTTTAGTTCCTACTGCTTTTCTACTTATAATTTACGTAAAAACAGTAAGTCAAAATAATTAATTAATTACTTTAAATGAAACTCGACTTCTGAATTCTTTGAAGAAATCAAAAGAAAAGTATTCTATTTTTGCTGAAATCAAGGGGCTATAATCGGCGATATTCTATGAGATCCGAGAGTATGGTAAGTAAGAAATTGCTTTATTACTTACCATACTCTCTATTAGTGTTATAGTAGTGTATAAAGTTGTACTTGACTTTCTAATAAAAAGGGTATGCTATATTAGCTTCTATCTTCAATCTTCAATTCAATATATGTAGTTATTAATCCATATTTGGAATTGACGTAGGACCCAATCTTTTCTTTCATACATTTATATATATATATATATTTATATTCCAATGAATCTGAAAACTTCCAATGAATCTGAAATAATTGTTTTACTGTTATAGAATACATTTCTCCACTAGAATCTAATGGAATTTCGAAATGAAGATATTTTTATTTGAAAATTATTTCAATTTAAATAAAGAATGCGTTGCAGAACGATCTATAAAACAATTGATACCTTTTCATTTCTCAACTAAATTAGGAGTGCTTCTAAAGTCCACTTCTTCCCCATACTACGAGTGAAAGGGAAAAAGTAAAGACTACCATTAAAGCAGCCCAAGCGAGACTTACTATATCCATGTGAATTATGTCCCTTATCTCTATGATAGAATTATTCCATTATTGCTCACTAATAATAGTAGAATGAATGGTCCAGAGTCAAAAAGGGATTCTGGGCGAACACTATTGATGAATCAATCAAATAAATGGATTTTAAAAATTCCTATATGATTTATAATCCGTACCCTTTCCCGATTGTCTCTCTGAAGGAGTTGGGATATAGTATATTATACTCTTGACGAGGGGTAAAAATTGTTTTGGGCTTTTTTTTTTATTTTCTATAAAAGGTAAATTATCTATCCAATCTCAATCTAATAGTGATTGAATGCCTGAACACTCAGAGATTCTCGCGAGTCTATATATGTAGATTACAGTATAGAAAGTACTTTCCCAACTAGTAGTGGAATTCTCGGCCGGTTATCCAATGTAATTCAAGACCCAATCAATAGACATTACATTAGCAGTAGAAGAGAATCTGGAAGTCTTGCTTCGACCATTATAATCTTTCTTTGAATTTTAGATTCAAAGATTTCCAATCTTTTACAAAATCCCCAGAACATAAAAAAATAGCGGAACAGAACAAGAGATTTCGATTCGTTTGTTGATGAGGCGGCACCCGGATTTGAACTGGGGAAAAAGGATTTGCAGTCCCCCGCCTTACCACTCGGCCATGCCGCCAAAACGATACACAATAGGATAAAAATTTCCCTTTTTGAGTTGTATTAGTAAACTTGAGTTTATTGTACTTGCATCCCTTTTTAATCCTTTTTTCTAAATTTAGAAAAAATTAGAAAAGAAACCGTTTTTCCCCTTTTGATTGTATTTGATCTGCCCCTTCGATTGATTGTATAGTATCTCAAAACACACAAACTTCCACTCACTTTTATATTGAAAAATCAAATGTATATTTTCACTCAAAAAGCCTAAATTTATGGGAACCATTAACTATTTATTGACTGACAATTCGTGAATTATTCTTGGATTTGAATATCAATTTTGGTTTGCCTAATGACATAAGAATAAGCAAAAATTTTTTGATACATACTTAATTTATTTTTTTAATCAAAAATCCTTCTCAATTTCCATTATAACAAAAATTATAGGTATATGTAAACCCCAGAACGGATATTCTTATACAGATACCAAATTGGCTATTTATATTATAGTATGTTGCCTATAAATAAAGGGAATTCGTTGGAACAAAAAAAGGCCTGGCTGGGTATTGACCGGGCCAGGCCCAAAAGGCACTTCGAACAAAATAAAAGAAAGAAGGTGTTCTTTATTTATCTTTCTATTTGGATCTTTCGAGCATCTAAATTGAATTGCTAATTATATAATAACGATAAAGAATGTGAAAGAAATACTTTCTTTAATCCTTACTTGATGTGTAATGTAACATAGTAATTATCTTTTTCAATTGGGAGAGATGGCTGAGTGGACGAAAGCGGCGGATTGCTAATCCGTTGTACGAGTTATTCGTACCGAGGGTTCGAATCCCTCTCTTTCCGTTTCCGTTGATGAGTTTCCATTTTTTCTTTCAAATTTTGCAAACCCCTTTTTATTTTTTCCTTGTTAAATGTGTGGAATAGCTAAAAAAAATCTTAAGAAAATTATAAAATCAAGCAATAAAAACAAAAAAATTATTCTTCACGTCCAGGATTACGTCCTGGATCATTGGATAGGAATCCAAAGATGAAGAGAGAAACAAAGAATATTACTACTGTATAAACGAAAAGTTTGAGAGTAAGCATTACACAACCTCCAAGATCATTTTTTGAAAAAGAAAAACGAGAAAAGACAATAGATCCTCCATTTTTATATCACATATCCTATTTTGACACCAAGAAAAGAATTCTAGAAATAGAAAAGAATGTTCAGAAATTCAAATGAAGTTGAAATTTGTAATCAGAGTCTTTGATTACCACAAATCACTTTCATACCCAAATTAGATATTGTAAGGGACCCGAAGCTAATAAGGTATTTCGCCGTAAAAAGGATTAAAATCAGGAAATAGGGCGTCTCGTGGCTATCCGAGAATTTCAATGTTTGAATCGAAGGTTCATACTGTCAGACTTATTTGATCTTATCAATTGTTATAATTTTTCTCGAATAAATATGAATTTTCTAGGATAGTATTAAAGATCTTATCGAAAACTTACAGCAGCTTGCCAAACAAAGGCTAAAAGAAAAAAGAACAGGGGTATGACTGGCATAACATCTACGATTGGATTCAAAAAAGCATAGGCTTCGGGCAATTTGGCCAAGAAAAGACTACTCGGATAAAGGGCAGAATTAAGACAGATCAAACTAAAGATATTAAGCATAACAGACATTTTTTTCGTCGAGATAATTGCATTTTGATTGAGTTATTGATATAAGGAAAAATGAAGTAAAGTAAGGTAGACAAAAAATCCTTCTTTTTCCGCTCAATCAAAAATCCTCCGATTCTCAAAGGAGAATAGAAGAAATCATACTTTCATACAATATCTTAATTGAATTATATGTAATGATCAATAAATTCCATTGAATTAATTCTAGAGATACACATGCCAAAATCCTAGCACGAATCTATAATAGATTCTATAAAGAATAAAGATTTTCTATAGTTGGACTGGAATTGACGAACACTTAATACCAATATTATTCTTTAATAGTATAAGTATCCAATAAAAATAGAAATGGGGCGTAGCCAAGCGGTAAGGCAACGGGTTTTGGTCCCGCTATTCGGAGGTTCGAATCCTTCCGTCCCAGAGCATATCCATTGTATTCTAATACTTCTTTTTTGTTCAACAAGGTTCTGTTTCAAGGTTTGGATAGACTTTTTTTATTCTTCGCGGAATCATATCTGACTTTTTCACAAACCAAACTAAATCGAGTTCAAATGACATGCAAAAGTAACTGAACCCTTTTGTGACCCATAGAAAATGGGGCATAGATCACAGTTGGAAAAAGATTACTTAACCTCAGGTTAAAAAAATATGAAAATACATATAAAACGAGGAAGTGCTTAGCCTATAGGTATGTATGGTTATCCTATTTCAGTGACAATAGTGTTTCCATTTTTGTGAAAACTAAATTGCATCCCTAAAATATGAAAATTTAAATATTTAACAATGATATTTCTTTTTATTGTTCGATCTATTTAGCTTATTTGCTTTGCATCATTGACAATTCCATTTGAAAAGAAAGAGAGATCTTGCTTTTTTATGATAATAAAAAGGAGTAAAACTTGACTCAAAGAATGATGTAGAAGTAGAAAACTTTTTCAACTATCAAGATTTGTAATGATTCCTTCTAGGTTGGGAAGTTGAAAATGGTCAGTCTATCTTATTGAGTCACTTGAAGAGGCAGAGTCAAATAGAATTTATTTATTTATTTTATTTGTGCGATTTCTGTTAGTTATGTTATTTCTATATTTGGATTTCTTAATATTTCTGTTAGATATTTTTTTGAGATAGAGATTTATAGAAAAATGTTATATTCAGACAAAAAAAGACGGCATTTTGCTAAAATTTATTCAGAAAAATCTTTATTATCTGTGTAGATATTCTCTATTAAATATAAATAACTATGTCTCTGTACCGACTGAACCAATGACTATTCATGATTCCATAATTGAATCAATTCCATACTGGTTCCAAATTAGAGGAATGTTATGGTAAAACTTCGTTTAAAACGATGTGGTAGAAAGCAACGTGCGACTTGAAGGACATGATCCGGTGTGGATTCTTATTGTTACATCCACCATTTTATATAGGAATGAAGGTGCTCTTGGCTCGACGTCGTTTGTTCTATTCTACTAGAACCCTTCTTTTTTTATTGGGTTCTAATGTAAATAGTTCATGATGGAGCTCGAGTAGAAAGTATTTATTAATTTCTCAGGGGCAACGATCTAGGGTTAATGCCAATTAATAAATTGGAACAACTTCGTAAGTATATCTTCGATATAGAAATCGAAAGGATTCCATTCCAACAAATTTTCAAAATTGTTGGAACGGCTAAAACTTTTTCGATCGACAGTGTATCGCGCATGAATCAACCTCGGTATGATTCTTTGATAGAAAGAAATCCCAAAAGGGGTATGTTGCTACCATTTTGAAAGGATTAAGAAGCACCGAAGTAATGTCTAAACCCAATGATTTAAAACAAAAATAAAGGATCCCAGAACAAGGAAACACCACTTCAATTGTCTCACGGATCCGAATAAAGAATCCAAATAAATTTTAAACGAGACAAAAACGGTGGGTTAAAGACCACTCAATAAAAAAATATCTTAAAAATCTTTAATATATTTGAGAATTATTATTATTATATTATTGAACTTGAGTTATGAGTACAAATGATTTTTTTTCAGCAACGCAGCTAAATAAAAATGACTATGAGTTAAATTGAAATTTGAAATTATATTATAGAATAATTCATTTTACAGATTTTCTATTTATTCTAATTCTAATTTTATCCATAGACAAAACATCATTTTTTCTCGAGCCGTACGAGGAGAAAACTTCCTATACGGTTCTAGGGGGGGGGGGGTTCTTTTTCATCTACATCTATCCCGATGAGCCGTCTATCGAATCGTTGCAATTGATGTTCGATCCCGAAGAGAAGGAAGAGATCTTCAGAAAGTGGGTTTTTATGATCCGATCAAGAATCAAACTTATTTAAACGTTCCCGCTATTCTCTATTTCCTTGAAAAAGGTGCTCAACCTACAGGAACTGTTCAGGATATTTTAAAAAAGGCAGAGGTTTTGCCCTAATCAAATGAAATTCAATTAAATTAAGGAAATAAAAAATAAGGGTAGGATAATGATTTCTATATCATTTTGGATATCTTTTCTATACTATGTTTTTTTATTTCCTTCTTTTCTTCTTCTATTCGTATCTAGTTATCATTGTTTTTATAGAATCCTTTTTGATAGAATCTTTTTTGATAGAATCCTTTTCTAAGGAAACCCTTATTTGATTCATCCTCACAAAATAGAACTATTTTGGCATTACCTGCAATTGGATGGTTTTCATTCGACCTCTAATATCAAGTAAGAAACAAGGAATCGAAGTTCTTTATTCTATATGGATTCAATACACTCTTGATTGCATAAATACTTTTTCTACTTCTTCTTTGTTTATTCTCCATCTAAACTAAAATTTTTAGTATATATGTATATGCAGTGCCAATCCAACACAAGTCCCTTTTTTACTATTCTTTCAATTTAAGTTCTTGTTTTTTTTTTCCATCGTATTCCTTTCTTAACGTTTATATTGACAACATTGTATCGAACAAATATAATTCATCGTGATAAGCAGTTCTATTTATTTCCGTCCCATAGGTTTTCTTTTTTACCTGTTGATTCAAATGATGGGTTCGTTGGATTTGATACCCGGATTTTTGATTGAAAAAGTGTATAACATAGAAATAGGGGATGGTCTAGCATTTTTTACATTTCTTTATTTATTTTGATCGGGAATTTTTTTTCATCTAATTTAGTCATTTTTATGTTCCAAATAGATTAGAAATTTTTTTCTATTTTTTATTTCGTAGATTAATGCTTTGATTTAATAATTTTTTTTTATTCTGATTGTATCTACATACCCCTTTTTCTATTTGGGTTGCTAACTCAACGGTAGAGTACTCGGCTTTTAAGTGCGGCTAGGATCTTTTACACATTTAGATGAAGCGAGGGATTCGTCCATACCATCGGTAAAGTTTGGAAGACCACGACTGATCCTGAAAGGGAATGAATGGAAAAAATAGCATGTCGTATCAATTAAGAGTTTTGAGAATATTTTATTCTTTCCGGCTCGGTACAAAGCCTTCTTTAATTTATTGAAAGGTAGGAAACTAAAGTCAATTTCAAGTTGGGTCGAATTAATAAATGGATAGGGCCCCAAAGCTTCAATTCATTTCATTTTTTTTTAGGGAAAGAAAAAGCAACGAGCTTCCGTTCTTAATTTGAACGATTACCCGATCTAATTAGACGTTAAAAAAATATTAGTGCCCAATACGGGAAGGCTTTCTCCCAGGAATGTATTCCTGATTTTTTAATGAATCCTAAATATTATCATTCTCCATTTCATAATGGAAACGTATGTGTATAAGAAACAGTATATTGATAAAAAATTTCCAAAATTCAAAAGAGCGATTAGGTTGAAAAAAGTAAAGGATTTCTAATCATCTTGTTATCCTATAATGAAAACGAACATAAATACTTAAATTTAAATGGAAAAAGAGAGGATAGAGAATCCGTTGATAAGTTTATCTGTATCCGAGGTATCTATTTGGTTTGTACTATAATACCTTGTTTTGACTGTATCGCACTATGTATCATTTATAATCCCAAAAATCCTCTACCTTTCATTTAAATAGAATTTCAAATGGAGAAATTCCAAAGCTATTTAGGGCTAGATAGATCTCAACAACACTCTTTCTTATATCCACTTATCTTTCAGGAGTATATTTATGTACTTGCTCATGATCATGGTTTAAATAGATCTATTTTGTTGGAAAATGTAGGTTATGACAATAAATTCAGCTTACTAATTGTGAAACGTTTAATCATTCGAATGTATCAACAGAATCATTTTATTCTTTCTGTTAATGATTCTAAACAATTGGGGCACAACAATAATTTTTATTCGCAAGTAATGTCAGAGGTTTCTTCAATTATTCTGGAAATTCCATTGTCTCTGCGATTAATATCTTCCCTAGAAAAGAAAAAGAAAGGGTTAGTTAAATTCGATAATTTACGATCAATTCATTCAATATTTTCTTTTTTAGAGGACAACTTTTCACATTTAAATTATGTATTAGATATACTAATACCTTACCCAGCCCATCTGGAAATCTTGGTTCAGGCTCTTCGCTATTGGATAAAAGATGCTTCCTCTTTGCATTTATTAAGATTCTTTCTCCATGAGTGTCATAATTGGGATAGTCTTATTACTTCAAATTCAAAGAAAGTTAGTTCTTCTTTTTCAAAAAGAAAAAACAGATTATTCTTCTTCCTATATACTTTTCATGTATGTGAATATGAATCTGGCTTCCTCTTTCTCCGTAACCAGTCTTCTCACTTACGATCAACATCTTCTGGAGCCCTTATTGAACGAATAAATTTCTATGGAAAAATAGAGCATGTCTTTGTCAGGTCTTTTCAAGCAAATTTATGGTTGTTCAAAGATCCTTTCATGCATTATGTTAGGTATCAAGGAAAATCCATTCTTGCTT
>JARVZY010007202.1:0-24043 GCA_030686995.1 Artemisia argyi | reverse complement strand
TTATCTCTTGATGACCTAGTTTGGACTTTTGGGAAAATGAGGGTCATTAACAAATATCTATATAAACTGATAATAATAAATAATAAATAACCACATAAAATAGATATATTAGGATGTCTATTGACAAAAGAATTTCCAATGACTCAATCATCTACTCACAAAAGATTTGTATGACTGTCATCTCAAAAGCATATAGCATTTTCTCAATTTCCATGATCTAGTGAAATATTAGTTTCTGTTGGGACAGGGGGAGTATTATACGAAGATAAACATTATCCCAGGTCTTTTAGTACTTCAGGCTGCACCCGGATATGACAATTATATATGGAGCGGCATACCTGAGAAGATCAGAGAAAAAGTTATCATTTGTCCTCACTTCATCGTCTGGAAGAGAAGCGTACTTTGAACCCAACTTGTTACAAACATCGTAAGGGTGAACATCTAGAGAAATAATAAGTAATATGAGTGATAAGCTGAAAAGACTGATACAATAATTAAAACTTCAAGTTAGCTTTTAACTATACTTACAGAAGCCAAAGGCATAGAGCTTTAATGATTTTATTTTAATTATTGTCATTGTTTTTGATCCAGTTCCAACAAGAACCTGAAACATAACCGACGTTGGTCATAACCCGTCACCCAGAATTTAATAAAGATTATAGATAACAAAGAGAATCAAAGAACAATAATGTACCTCCGTATTAAAACTGGTATTACCCCCTCCAAAGATGTTATCCATTATAGTTGGGAACTCGATACCGGTTCTTGGTTCAACCGCACTTGCTGAGCAATTAGAACTTCCAAACTTAATATCACCACATCTTCGTTGCTCAACCTCACATGGACTATGATTCATAATTCTTTCAACAACTACGTTGTTATTTTCATGTGAAACAGCAAAAAAATTCCTAGATCTGATTCCAACAAAAAAATAATATTAAAAACATTTATTAGAGCCTTTGATAAATAGAAGCATGACCGAATGCATAGCGAAAAGAAGAAAACTCACGTATTGCCAAGTGGCGGTACTAAATTACCAGCTAATGCTATTGCAGGAATAAATTGAAGATCCTTGGCTTTTCCAAACAGTTGCTTAATCGCAGATCTCGAGAACTTGTTCAAAAATTCAGGAATCTCGAGAGCTTTTCTTCTATAATCAATAAAAAATCTCGGGAGATCACGCTTATTACTAGAAACATAATTGGCTTGAACAGAAAGTTCACTTCTTTTAGGGTAAGAATCACGTGAAGAGTCGGGTAATGTATGGTTGTTAATCAAACTTGATCCACTAGCATACCATAGCAATACACTGCCAGTAAACTTTGATATACATCTAAAAGTTTCTTGAAGAGTAACATTTCCAGGGTTGAAAAATCGTCCAGAATGACAGAGTGAATTATTATCAACTAATGAGCTTATATGGTACAAATATCGACCAGGGGTAAGAGATTCTACTGGTAAGAACTTAGGCCGACCCTCGCCTAAATCCATAACGAACAAATTTTTTGCACGAATTATTCTCGACTCCCTTTTAATAATTTGGAAGCCCGTTCAGAGAAAAAGAATTCTCAAATGATGAAATACCTACAAGTGGAGTAGAAAGAATTGATCAGATAGAAAAATATCGATGCCACATTCAAAAGAATAAGGAGTGAGAACCATCATTTGACAAATCAACAATAGGACCGTTAAAGATTTCATGATACATTTTCAACAACACTCATATACCGTAAGTCTGTAATGCCCTACTTCTAAAGAAAATTTTGTAATAACTACCTCGAAAATTCACATTTAACCTATGCTACACATATATCTATCTTACTGCAGCTGAAGTCTATACTCGATACAACACGATTCATAAACTATAGCCTACTTCACCCCCACCCCCTGTTGTTCCCTTTCTAATTCATCACTTACAAGTATAAACCAATTGGTTTATTCATCTCCAACATATATCTTAAACACACTACTTTCACCATATTTTAACCTTTCTTATAAATTCTTACTTTTGGCATTACATTAGTCCCGTGTATACAAATATATCAAAATTCTAATATGTTATGCACTTGCACATACTAATGACACTTTTGTACCACAGAACAGTATAAACTTAGAGACAAATTGCTTGCCACCATAATCCGGCAATAAGTTTGAATTTTCTAACTTCTGTGTAAGTTTCAACTTCAAGAACATAAAAATTATCAATTCCATATAAAAAGTTAACACATTCATTAAACTTAACTAAAACTACCCACAATAACATTAACATAAACACCATAACAACATACATATCAAATTTGAACCTCAATATTATCAAATTTCATAAAATCAAATCAAAAGTCATCTTCTTTCTCCCTAATTTGTGCACAAAAACAAATAAAAAATTACAAAAATCTTAACCAATAAACCCTCTAATAAAAAATTACAAGAATCAACAAATTTCATAAATTTAAACCAAAACAGAAAACAAAAAAACAAACCTGAAACAATCAAGAAAACCAATGCATTACAACAAAATTAACAGATCACACTTTCTTGCACCAAAAAGAACACTTTTTTATGGTTTTATTCACCAAGAATCAATTATGGTTTTATGGGTACTAATCAAAATCAAAACTTTTGATTATTTACATATGGGATTTTATAAATAATCAAAACTTTTGATCTTAATTCCTTTTTTGGTCTAAAAAGAGTTTCTTTTTTTTATTATTATTTCTAAATAAATTTGGGTTTCTGGAAATAAACAAAATAAAAAAAAAAGGGAAGATTCTGGTTTGGTGTGCAAAAGTGTCTTTCTTTGTTTATTTGATTTTCTTGCATTGATGGAACAAGTTATTATATGTATTGTAGTATTTTTGGAATGTGCCCATGTGGTTTAACTAGTTCTGTGTTTGACCCTTTTGGTACTTCTGTTATTGGTCGGCAATTTTCGGCACGATTTGAGACCGACATGAAAATAAATAAGTTGTTAGAGATTGAGGTCGGGTTCTGATGATAATTTCGGATATATGCTTGAATCGTGTATGTTTATTTTTTGAATATTTTGACCCTATAAATGTCTAAGTATCACAAAATCCTTATTTAGATAATTCAAGAACATTTTGTTTCCAGGCACAAAAATAAAGCAAAACAAAAAGATTATGTGAAAATTCGTATGTTTAAATGAGACTATATAATATGTTATAAAACAGATGAAAGTTGATAGTTACAAGGTGGTTAGAAACGGTTGGTTCCTAATAGTCATGACTGTTGGTCAACAGTTATATCGGTTGGAATTTGGTCGGAGAAACGGGTACCATATATGGAGCACCAAATACACCATTTGGGCAGGGATGTTGGCGCTAGGCCCAACGAAGGGTGGCTTTCCCTAGACCCCCGCCCGCTCACTTGTGAAGCTCTGGTTATGTCCCATTCCATAGTGGATTGCATTATTCTCATTGATATACTTTTTTCCTACTTTTTGTTTTTTAACTGCAACTAACTATCTAACAAATTTACACCACAAACTATCTCACACGTCTTAAATTGGACTTGAGACCTTAATCATTTGGTTGTAGAGCTTTTCACATAATAAAAGGTACCATTAGAACGCTAGCACAAAAATGACATGTCCCAACCACCAATTATTAGGATGGATACCTACTTAGTTGTTGCAGCTATATAGTTGAAATTATTTTACCATAATACACTCACGAGGTATGCTCATTACATATAAACCTTTCACCAAAATCAAGTTAAACATGAAGTCAAAAGACTTGATTGAAAGAACAAAGAATAAACTTATATAATGTGACACTTTAAGACCCATTAGTTACATATGTGTTAAGTGAGGTAAATATTAATTATGTGATATATCTTGTTAGGTGCTACTAAATATTCAAGACAGGTCAAATTGGTTATTTGATATAAATATCAATTGTATAACAATTATTCAACGAGTATATGACAGGTCAATAAAAAATTGAAACGTTCTTTATCACTTTTGCATTTTTTACTCTAGTTTTCTTTTTCTTTAGAAAAAGACAGGCACGGACTTGTTTCGACCCGTTGCCCGACCCGACCCGACCATCTTGCCACTTATAAGTAAAATACTCCTAACAAAACAAGAAATTCAATGCCAAACATTCCGAACCATACAAGTTAAGGGACTAACTTTGCAAGTCATTAATATTATAGGAAAATGAACAGGAAACCCAAAATTCACAAAGGTGGTGAACCTGGGAAGCGTGTATACCGACACTTTTGCTGACTTGTCTTTGTTTTCAAGAATTTGCCGTCAAATTGGCTACTTTTGAAAAATCTTTTAGTCTATTAACAAAAAAATAAAAATAAAACTATAAGCATGATAATGGACTCAAAAGTAGTTGTATGTGACTAATATTTTACACGTTTTGAGTTTTTTAATACTTCACCCACGCAATCATTCTAAAGTATATTCGTGAAAGATTTATATCAACGTCTAATTATTTTGTAAAGTAACCATCAAATTCATAGATATATGGTCAAAAACTTTTCTTTTATCACGTGTATTTGTTGAAAGAACATGTCGTGTTTCTTAATTCTAAGATTTGTTATCTTTTAGTTGGTGTCAATATAGTATGGAAAAAATAATAATTTGCGGCAACAATATACTACATATACATTGAACATTGTAGATCATACTTTGTAAGAAGATTAGTGATCTTAGAATTTACTAAAAATGGGTTGTATATAATTTAAGTAAATGGCATTGATTGAAATGCATAGCTAATTGTATCTTATATATTTATGTGTTAAAATCTTATTGCAAACTAATAAATTACTATTATATAAAATTAGTCACATTTTTAGCCATTTTAATCATTTTCTTAAATGAATACTTTTTCCAGTCTCATAATAAATAATTAAATATTCACTTTCAATATGCATCAAATTTTAGAAAATCTCAGTAACTACATTCTTCACGAATCAAATACCATCTTTTCTCACTAAAACTTCTTTCATTGGTTGAAAAGTAAAGTGAACATTTATATGCTACTTCTGTATTGTAAACTAAAATATGCAAATAAGAAATTGACGTGTGTCAATCGACTCATTTAGAAAATATTTGTAGCTTATTAACAAATAAAAATAAAATAAAATATACAAGCATGATATGTGACTAATGTTTACACGTTTTGAGTTTTTTAATAATTCACCCACGCAATCATCCTAAAGTATATTCGTGAAAGATTTATGTCAAGGTCTAATTATTTTGTAAAGTAACCATCAAATACATAGATATGGTCAAAGGCTTTTCTTTTATAAAGTTAATCTCCAATCACATGTATTTGTTGAAAGAACATGTCGTGTTTCTTATTTCTAAGATTTGTTATCTTTTAGTCAGTGTCGATATATGATGGAAAAAATAATAATTTGCGGCAACAATGTACTACATACATTGAAAATTGTAGATCATACTTTGTAAGAAGATTAGTGATCTTAGACCATGAGGTCACGCACGCGGCCGCTCTCACCATGACCGAGTTCTTCCTATTAGTTGACATTATGTATAGGCCCCATAGTATCAGTTATGTATAGGCCCGATAGCCCACTTGTATGTATTCTAGAATTATCATATGTACACTATATATACGTATCTTGTTTATGGAATGAGACATCAATCCCAATTAACATGATATCAGTCTAAACCACGATCCTTTCAATTATCCCACTCTTCCAATCCCTAAAATCTCTCAATTATCCCACTCTTCCAATCCCTAAAATCTCTCAATTATCCCGCTCCTCCAATCCCTACATTCTCTCAATTATCCCGCTCCTCCTCTCCTACCTTCTTCCCAATACAGTCGATTCCCTCCAACACCAAACTTAACATCAGTAAACATGACAAACGATGCCAACACCCCACCACCTCCTCCCACATCCGCTGACAAGCTTATTCCCTTTAGCATTACCAACAAAGTACCCATCAAACTAAGCCTTGAAAAACATAATTATAACTCCTGGAGCTCTTTCTTTCTAATTCATCTTGGCAGCCTTGGCCTTAAATCACATGTTGAGACAGCAGCCTCCTCCAACGAATCTAACCCCGAATGGTGTAAACTTAATGATCTCATCAAGATGTGGATTCTTGGGTCACTATGTGACTCGATACAAGAACAAGTCGTCTCTACACCGGGCAATGCCAAAGCCTTGTGGAACCATATCAAAGGCTTGTTTCACGACAATAAAGATGCCCGGGCTATTGCTCTCGACAATGAACTTCGCTCCATCAAGATTGGGACGATGTCAATTAATGAGTATTGCACGAAAATAAAATCTTTGGCGGATCGGCTGAAAAACCTTGGATCATTGGTCAGTGATAAGAATCTGGTTACCTACGCGGTTAAAGGCCTTGACTCACGTTATCAAACCATTGCTAAAATCATCAGGCATCGCGAACCCCTTCCATCCTTTGAAACGACAAGGAGCATGCTACTTTTAGACGAGTCCCAAATGAATGAAGAAGCCGGTGCACCCTCCACTTTTAACAGCAGCTCTTCGTCCCCAACTGTCCTTGTAACCACTAACTCCTCGGGATCGAAAGGTAACCCTAATACATCTAATAAATCACCAAGTTTAAGTCAATTGTGTAATCACTTCAATAAAGGCATGTGTAAGTTTGGGGACCGTTGTAAGTTTATTCATGACCATAGGAATCGGGCGGGGTTGTCTCTTAGATCAAACAGTGGTAACAGCTCCAACTTTGGTCGCATGTCTGGTTCCCAGAATATTGCCTCACATGTATCTTGGGCTGCTCCAGGAACTTATCAAACCCGCCTGGCCCAACAACAAACACAACCCAATCGGTTGGTCTAACAACAGCACCCACAACAGGCCTTTGTGGCCCCTCTCTGTTATCCGGTTACACCAGCCCAGCCACAACCTGTGGTCTAACAAACAACACAGCAGGCCCTGATGCGTGGGAATCGCAACAGGCTTTACCTCTCGAGGGATCTCGAGAAGCTTACAACCCCCACCAGACAGTGTACCTGATCGTTGTAGTATAGTATAGTGACAAGTACCGGGGGATTGATCGTTCAGCTTAGGAATAGTGTCGCTAGGATTAGAAAGCCTAAATTACTAGTTCTAAAGGTGAGAGATGATTATTTTTGTATTTTTATGTTTTTTTAGAAAGCAAGTAAAATCTCGGGTTTTGAAAGAGTTGGCGGAATTAGTTGCTATTCAACTAACCCAAAACTAAGATGCAATCAAAATAAAATACTAAAAATGAAATTAAACTAATTTATACTAAGGTTGTGAGCAGTAATTGGAGAAAATGTGTTTACTTAGACTTCATTACTCCCTAGATATCTTTTACACGTTAATTACTTGTTATAATTGCATGGATGACGGATCGTATTCCTTAATACCATTCATGGGGTGGCATACATAACTCCCCAATTCTATGAGCTCTTATCTCCTCCTACACCATGACCCAGCACAACTATAGGGATTGTAAACAGTGGCTCATGCATTAAATACAACCAATAAAGACCTAGTACGCCTCGGTTCATGTTTCTTAAGACGTTCAAGCATGTTACCATTTGGAGATCTGCCAGTTTTCTTAAGCCTAACATATAAAATCATTCATCCAAGAACAAGAATAAACAAGTAATCAACACATAATCAATATCTAGGTTTCATTAGATCTAAACAAACACAAAGGAGATCTAGCCTAGCATAATGGAATTAAGACAAGAACAAGATATAGACAACCAACACATAGACATATTGATTGAATTAGAAGAACACTTATCTCAATTACAATGCAAGGTATCAAGGGTTTGGAACCCTTGAAAAACCTGTAAAAGTTGCACCAAATTCGTCTTTAGGGTTTCTCCAAAACTTCTCATTTTTTAAAGTAAAAAACTAGAAAACTATACATAGGAAAATCGAGGTGACGGCGTCAAGAGCAAGGGTGTGACGCCGTCATCTCGCCGCCAAATACTTCCTCGGACGGCCTTGATCTACTTATGACGGCCTATGTGACGCCGTCATCAACCACGGTATTTAATTCTTGGGACTTTGACGCCGTCAGGATGACTTTTGACGCCGTCATCAACTACGGTATTTTATTCTTGATGTTTGACGCCGTCAGGGTATAACTCTTGACGCCGTCACCTACTGTTTCCAGCATGGAAAATTGAGACTTTGCCGTTTTCTTCACTTTTATGCTCCAAAAACGTCCAAAATGGCTTCTTTTCCAGAATTCACTCTCCAAGTACCTAAAATCTCAAAAGGAACGATTTAGGGCAATATTTGATCAAATAAAGTCGGATTCGGGCTTAAATGACCCCCTAAAAATGGATCATTTTTCGCCTCATCAGGCCCCATACCTGGTTCAATATCAACAGCCCCTCACCAGCAATGGCATTCTCGGACCCGCACCCGGGTATTATCCATCACAGGCCACTTCTTTACCTAGTGCGTTTAGCACCATGACCTTGCAAGACCCGACGTGGAATATGGATACAGGTGCATCTTCGCATTTAAATTCTAACGCAAGTAATTTAAGTACAATTTTTAACAAACGTTTATTCCCATCTGTGCACGTTGGTGACGGAAATGTTATTCCCGTTACTAACACTGGACATAGCATTATTCCATCTACTCATCGTCCACTCCATCTCCATAATGTCCTTGTCACCCCCAATATTATTAAAAATCTCATTTTTGTTCGTCAATTTACTAGAGATAATAACTGCACTATCGAATTTGATGCTTTTGGTTTTTCTGTGAAGGACTTTTGGACTCGCCATATCCTCCTTCGATGAGATAGTTCGGGTGATCTATATCCCGTTACTAAGCCGTCAACCATCCCTACCGCTCTTCTCTCAACAAACTCCTCCACGTGGCACCAACGCCTTGGTCATCCCAGTGACGAAGTGCTACGATCTCTTGTTTCTCGTCAATTTATTTTGTGTAATAAAGAAAAGTCTCCACATGTATGTCATGCTTGCCAGCTTGGCAAACATGTGAAGCTTCCTTTTCATAGTTCCAATTCTACTGTTGAACATTGTTTTGATATTATTCATTCCGATTTATGGACGTCTCCAATTGTTAGTAAAAGTGGTTTCAAATACTACGTCTTATTTCTTGATCATTTCTCTCATTATTTATGGATTTACCCACTTCGTCATAAATCTGACATGCTTGATAAATTTTTGCATTTTCGTAATTATGTTAAGAACCAATTTAAATGCGAAATAAAAAGTTTCAAATGTGACCATGGTGGCGAGTTCGACAATAACCGCTTACATACACTTTTTGCTAACCACGGTATACAATTTAGATTCTCTTGCCCAAAAACCTCCCAACAAAATGGCAAGGCGGAACGCATGATTAGAACCATCAACAATGTCATTCGTATGCTCTTGTTTCAAGCCCACCTACCCACCACTTTTTGGGTCGAGGCCCTACATATGGCTGCATATCTCCTCAACCTTTTACCCTCTACCGCCATCAACAACGAAATCCCCTACACAAGACTCTTTCACAAAGCACCCGACTACTCTAACTTACATATATTTGGGTGTATTTGCTACCCTCACCTTCACTCACCCCACAAACTTGCACCACGAGCAACACCGTGCATTTTCTTAGGCTATCCCGCCTATCACCGTGGCTTTCGATGCCTAGACCTTGAAACAAACAAAATTTTACTCTCCCGATACGTCACCTTTGACGAAACCCAATTTCCCTATCGCTCAATGACACCCGACTCCCCACCTTCTTACACCTTTTTAGAATCTACACCGTCCCCTTTACTTCACCAAGTCCTTACTCACCCCCCAACGCGTAATCCACTTCAAGACATTCCTACTAACCATGATGATCCCATTACACCCAATAACCCACTACCCGCTGATCCACCAGAACCCAACAGTCCACCAACTGTAGCCCAAAATCAACCATCACCAACTCAACAACCACCTATACCCTACCATGACGCCCCAACCCAACCTACACAACATCCCACCGAACAACCCCGTACTCACCGCATGGTCACTAGGTCACAATCAGGCATTGTCAAACCCATTAACCGTCTCTCACTTCACACTTCTTCTATCTCGCCATTACCTAAATCTCCCCTCCTCGCTCTTCAAAACCCTCATTGGAATAATGTTATGTATGATGAGTATAATGCGTTAGTTAAAAATGATACTTGGATTCTTGTACCACGACCCCCTGATATTAATTTGGTACGATATATGTGGTTGTTTGATTGAGCCCGAACCGTCAGATTATTATTGACCAAGGTCGACAAGTCAAAGACAGCCTAGAATCAATACTCCGGTGATAGTGTAATGTTTTCCCGGGTCGTTAAAGTCCCAGCGAGATTGAAATGGTGCTTTGGAAATCGTTTATGAGTGAGTGGGACTGAGGACAGTAGCCCAGATGATATGGAATTGATTTTGCTACTGTTATTTTGGTATTGGTACACAGATATAATATTCACAAAACTCAGATACCAGATATATGCACAAATTCACAATTAAGATCACGTATCGGACTGGGAAAGTGGGTTTTTGGTACTTATCAAACTACAGGGGGTGCTTTTGACACTTTTTAAAACTTAAAATTAAAAATGAAAATGAAATTAGGAAAATGATTAAAATACTATTTAAATACTATTTAATTAATTAAACTAATTAAAATCTAATTTAAATCTAATTTATATTTAACTAATAATTATAACTATTACAAATTAAACTAAAAATTTGCAAAAACAATTTCTAAACTTAAAATAGAACTTGAAGAAAGTATAAAAAAATAAAAATAAATATTTTTGTCTTTTTATGATTTATATATTAATTAAAAACTATTTAACTTAATTAAACTAATTAAACTACTTTTAATTAATATTAATACTAAATTAACTTAGAAAATTAAGATAAAATTTATAAAATTACTTAACCATCACAGGAATCCTACAAAATTATAAAAACTCTAAAAATTATGTTTTAAGATTAAACAACTAATTATTTACCTTTTAATTAACTTAAGTCTATTTTAAACAAATAAAATAAGAAAAATAGAAAATTAACAGTAGAATCTCAAAATATATTTTCTAAAAACTTATTAGACTATATTAGAACTAGGAAAATTATAAAAACTAAATTTAACCTTATAAAAACTAAATAAACTATTTAATACTTAATATTAATTAATAATAAAGAAAATTAAAATTAAATCTAATTAACACTAAATGACAAAATAAAAATCTGAAAAAATTATCAAAATTACTTTACTATATAAGGTATTTAATAAAAATATAAAAACACTAGTGACTTAATTAAAATCTAAACATGAAAATTAAAATTAAATTGAATTAAATAGAAACTATCACTTACTTTAACTTTGATTTTTTTTGGATTTTTCTTTTACAGAACTACTTTATACCCTAAAATAACAAACTTTTATGAAAACACTTTTCAAGATAGCTTATAAATAAGCTATAAGCACCCCCTTGGCTTACACAGTTGACTTATGTTGACTGTGTGGTAAATTGTGGTCAAATGGCTTAAGGTGAGGTCCACAATGGTTAAATCAGGTGCAAATAAGATTGACAAACTTGAATAAGCCAAGATTAACAAGAATTAAGCACAATTAAGCTGTTTCAATCCAAATAAGCACTTATGCAGTTTCTCAAACAACTCAGACTTGGGACAAACTTTGTGGCAACTTATTGTGGGGTCCACTGGGTACCAGGTCAAACAAAGGGTCAATCCCTGATCCCTGGTAGGAGGGGGGTTGGAAAATGCTAACTAGGATGTCTGGGGCCTACTGAGGTGATCACAAATCATCACCAAAGTGGTGGTGATAGACTGGGTCTGAGTGAGCAGGGCACACCTTTGCCCTGCAAGTCACTTTGAGGGTCTGTGGGGCCCAGGGTAATTTTGCTAAACATGAAATGATGGTAAATTCTCAAAGATAAGCTGGTAGGCAACTAAATCCCAAAGTTTCACAGTCCAAAATAAATCACAAAATTCAGAAATGTTTGAGCAAGTTTTGTAAAAACTGAGAACTAGTTATTTTGACTTTTGACAAGAACTTGGAGATTTGACTTATTTCAACTTTGATTGCTCAAATCTGATCAGATATACTATATTATGTTATGATAAGATGATTTTAAACTAAACTAACAATCTAGAGTTGTTATGATGAGATTATGGACTTAGATGATCACCACAGTTAACTGTGGTGGTAAAAACCTTGTGATTTTGACTTTTAAGGCTAAAATGACCAGGTTATGGGTTTCACAGACCTAGTTATGGCATATGCTGAATGTCTAAATGGTTTATGTCAAACAACAAGTACCACAGCTCAGTGCATTAACCACATCCAAACACTACTTTAAGTAAATACTTATGCTAAGAAACTATGCAATCCACTACCAACTACCAAATTACTGATTAAACTAGTTATATTAACTAAAAATAAAGCTGAATTAACAATCTAATGCAATTAAAACTACTTCCTACTCAGAATCAAAAGTTTATGCAGATTTAGAAATGTGAATAGACCAAGTTACCAATTTCTTTACTTCAGCATGAAAAGGAGTATTTCACTAAGCTAGCCTATCTTTAGATAGGCAAAACCAGCTCCAATGTTGATCACCACTTCCTTCTTCAACCTGAAACACAAAAATCAAGCACACAGTTGACCATGGTTGACTTTTTTTTTTTATCTTTTTGATCTTTTTCTAGTATAGCTGAGTTTTAAAGTCTCTAAAAGCTTTGATAAGCTTAATGGAGCTTATGTGTACCTACTCAGTCCATAATTTGAGCTTAAATCCTATCAGACTATAATTCAGATTAACAAGTGGAATTTGAAAATTGCATAAACAAAATAAGCTGAGAAAACTTGCATATATTACTGAAAATAGTTTAACAATACATTGAATTAACTTCTACAACTGCTTAAAAGCTTGTTGCTACACTACAATTGCTTAAATTACTAATACGATTACAACTATTAAAAAAAACTAGACAACTCTTCCTCTTGCATCTTTTTGCCTTTTATAGCCTTCTCCTAGGGTTTCCTTGATCTCTCTGAACCTTTCCCATTTGATCATAGCCATTGATTTGCTCTGAGATGATCTTAACCCTTGAATTTGGGTTTTGGCGCCAAAACTGGATAAGGGAAATTGGACTGTTATGGCAAATGGGGGGAGTGGTGCATTTAATGCTGAGGTGAGGGTAGGTGCAGAGGGGTGTGGGAGGGTGATGATGGCTTGGGGCAAGTGGTGGTGGTGGTTTTGCAGGTTACGGGGTGGTTTGGGGGGGAAGAGGGTGGTTTGGTCAAAGTGGGTTTGACCGTTTGATTATTTAAAACGGTTTTAGGGAATTGAGTGGGCTAAGGGTTGGACTGGGTAATTTATTTGGGCCCAAGTTGGATTGAAATTGGAATAGGCTTAGGGGTTTGGATTGGTTTAGCTTATTTTTGGATCCGGTTTAGGATTTTTACACAAGGACCATTTTTGTAATTTTGGGAAAGTTGGGGGCTGGGTTTTGGCATGTTTCCAATTTGATTTAAAGGGTGTAATATGCCAATGATGAATAGTATGAGGCTATATTTTGAATTTTTCACTTTTTAAAACCCCAGGGACTAAATCTGCCAATTCACCAAACTTCAGGGACCATTTGTGTAAATAGCACCAAACTTTCCACCAAGGACCAATCCTGTCATAAAAGGTTAGTGCAAGGACAAAATTTGTTTTTCTCAAAGTTTTTCATATCCCAGGGATCATTTTTGACAATTTTCAAAGTTCAGGGACTAAACTTGACATTTTGTGAAACTTTTCACCAAAGGACTATTTATGTAAGTTTTTGATTTATAAGGACCTTTGGTGACTTTTTCAAGTTTTTAGAATGACCAGGGACTAGATTTGACAACTTTTGAAAGTTGGGGGACTGAAACTGCCAATTATGCAAACTTTGTGTGTTTTTCATCTGTTTTTGGTATTTTTGCATTTGAGACATGTAAAACACTTTCCTGGGATATTTTCACTATTTTGATTCATTATTGAGTGTTTTTGGATGTTTTGGCAGTTCAGAATTGGTAAAAATGATGAGTATTTACACACTCATCATTGTTCAAGCATAAATTTCATGCTGACGGGAATTTGAGTCGCTATAAGGCTCGTTTGGTTGCCAATGGTAGTAGTCAGCAACTTGGTATTGACTGTGACGAGACCTTCAGTCTTGTAGTCAAGCCGGCTACCATCCGTACGGTACTCAGTCTGGCGGTATCTCGCAAGTGGCCTATTCATCAGCTTGATGTTAAGAATGCTTTTCTTAACGGGGATCTATCTGAGACTGTATATATGCACCAACCACCGGGATTTGTGGACCCCCGATACCCTCACCATGTCTGTCTTTTGAAGAAGTCTTTATATGGTCTGAAACAAGCACCCCGTGCTTGGTTTCAGAGATTTGTAGGTTATGCCACTCGTGTTGGATTTTACCACAGTCGTTGTGATTCTTCTCTATTCATCCTTCGACAGGGATCTCAGGTTGCTTATCTACTTATCTACGTGGATGATATTATTCTTACAGCTTCATCCACTGTCCTACTACAGCAGATCATTGCTTCTCTACATAGTGAGTTTGAAATGACTGATCTCGGGGCACTTAATTACTTTCTTGGTATATCTGCTACTCGCCATTCTACAGGGTTGTTTCTCTCTCAGAGGAAGTACGCTCTTGAACTCCTTGAGCATGCTCACATGACCAAGTGTAACCCTTCACGTACACCAGTTGATACTGAATCCAAACTGGGTCCTGAAGGTGTTCCAGTTCAGGATCCTACTTTATATCGCAGTCTTGCAGGTAGTCTTCAGTATCTCACATTTACTAGACCAGATATCTCCTATGCAGTTCAACAGATTTGTCTCTACATGCATGACCCTCGTGAACCTCATTTCGCCGCCCTTAAGCGTATCCTACGCTATGTTCGGGGGACTCTGGATTTTGGATTTCACTTATACTCTTCTACTACCACCTCTCTTGTTGGATATACAGATGCAGACTGGGCAGGATGCCCCTCTACAAGGCGGTCCACTTCAGGTTATTGTGTGTTTTTGGGAGATAATCTCCTGTCTTGGTCCTCTAAGCGACAACAGACTATCTCCCGTTCTAGTGCAGAGGCTGAATACCGGGGCGTTGCCAATGTCGTGGCTGAAACTGCATGGCTTCGCAATCTTCTTCGTGAGCTACACTCTCCATTGTCCACTGCAACCCTTGTCTACTGTGACAATGTTAGTGCCATCTACATGTCTGCTAATCCGGTTCAACATCAACGGACCAAACATATTGAGATCGACATACATTTTGTCCGTGACATGGTTACTACTGGTCAGGTGCGCGTTCTCCATGTACCCTCACGTTATCAGTACGCAGATATCTTCACCAATGGACTTCCTTCAGCATTATTTGAAGAGTTCAGATCCAGTTTGAGTGTCCGACTTCCTCCCGCTCCAACTGCGGGGGGAGTATTAGTTGACATTATGTATAGGCCCCATAGTATCAGTTATGTATAGGCCCGATAGCCCACTTGTATGTATTCTAGAATTATCATCTGTACACTATATATATGTATCTTGTTAATGGAATGAGACATCAATCAATTATACCAATTAACACTTCCCTATTACGTGACTTTGGGCCAACGTGTCTTCAAGAGGAAAAATGCAAAGACTCGGTCAACTGCACGACCGAGTCATGTGAAGTTGTTGTGTGTGCGGGTGTTTTTATTAAATGGTTTTTGTGGGTTATATTTGTGTTTAGGTGATATATATTTGAGTGGTGACCACGCTCGTTTTATTACACTAAATTAATTGAGAAAAAGGTTGTAAAAAGAGAAATCTAAGTTGGCGTTGATGTGACACTAGTGACTGTGGTCATGAGGCTCCTTTATTACACTTTTTTTTAGAATTTACCAGCAATTAAAAAAAGGGTTTTGCTAATCTCTGCCTACTGGGCAAAAGATTAGCTATATATATAAGGAATATTGGAGTTAATTAATATCAAAATGATGATCAATTACGATAATTTTAGAGATGAATAAATGTTCATTAAATGCATTTTTTGATTTTAAATGAAATTTTGTCTTCATTAATTGCGCTTAATCATTTTCCCAGTTGGCAGAAATTAGCAAAACCCTTAAAAAAATGTATATAGTTTGACTTAAGAGCTCTTGACTTAATAAGTATTGATTGACATGTCTACTTATAGTATGTTTAATTGTATCCTAGATTTATGTGCTAGAATCTTGTAAAATAATAAATTATTGTCATGTTGATTTATGCATAAAATTATGAATACATGGACCTAAAAGTGGATCTAATGCATAAATGACTTGTACATTGACGTCACTATACAAGTCATTTATGCATTAGATCCACTTTTAGGTCCATTTAATTAGACCTATTTATCATTTTCCTAAAATTATTCACTCTTTCAGGCATTTCAATCATTTTCTAGATGAATATATGTTGGATTTTGCTAATGTGTGCCCACTGAACATTATTAACATGTTAATAAAAAGAATGTTTTAGTTCATTTATGTGAAAATTTTGATCAAATATAGTAATTTATCAGTTTATTTAATGTGTATTTAATGAATTTTTTTGTTAAATAAAAAAGTTCGTTTATTAACTAATACTCCGTAGCAAACTTGTGCTCATTGGGCACTAACTTTGTGTATTAATGATCTAACGAAGATGCAAACATTCTAACAATTTCTTCTAGTTTAAACAAGTTACAACATTGAATATTCATGATTCTTTCTAGAGGCAAATGTTAGGTGTTTTGTTCATCAACGGTGGGGAATTTTGGTCAATAAGGAAAAAGTCAAGATTTCATGAACATGCGTTAAAATATAGGCCAAATACATCGTAGGAATGAACCCACGCATTAATGTTGGGCATGTTTGGTTCAAGAGCGAATGACCCACGTGTGATAGTGAGTTATTTTTTATATACTCGTATGAATTAATGAGCATAAACTATGTAACATATGACTTATGAGATTGTTGTAAATAGAACACTTACATATGAACACACAATGCTAATAATGGAAAAAGCATAATGATCTTTAGCTACCTAAATATATATTCTAAAAGGTATCGTCTTTGACTTTTTAATGGGTTTTGCTAAATAATGTCCACTGGGCAATGTTTAATATGAATATAAAATGTAATTTGGATTTTATTAAATTAAAAATGACATATATTAAGTTGGTTTTATGTTCATTTATTGTGCATTAAATGCATAATTACTTTAAATATAAAAATAACAGATTGTTTAAGATGACTTAAACATTGTCTAGTGGACAGTGTTTAGTAAAACCCCTTTTAGGTTATTCGACTAATATCCTATCTTGAAATGACAAAACAGCTAGATTTTTAGCTTGTACATAGACGTAAAATGTCACGTCATAAATTGGATAAAATACTTTTTCACAAAAACATGAAAAATCGTTAATAAGTTTATTTATTTAGCTTGGAAGCAACAAATTCCCAACTATTTGGACCAAATTGGACGGTTCTCTTGTTGCAACTAAATTTGACGCTTTTTGTTGATGTCGACCCAAGTTGTCGTTTGACCACAACATAACCAATAAGCATGAGTATAAGCCAAACAATAGAGGTATAAATTTTTTAATGTTTCATTATGGTACGTGTGATAAAAAACTATTCGTCTGATATATGAACTTTCAGTAGTATTCTGATTATGACCATTTTTACCGGCTATGGGTTAAAGCGGCAAAAAAAACTATAATTTTGTGTCTTTTGGCCCCACGTCACTTAACTCAAATCCAAATATCTTATTTTACTCATATACATTGTTTCAAACGCATCTTCTTCGACTTTTATCACCGCCACCGACCTACCACCCCACCCACACCCATGCCACCACCTCACACGCACCCATCACAACCTTCATTTAGTAAGTTGTGCATAATCTTTATCTTTATTTCTATCTTTATATTTACTATCTATAATGTTTTTAGAACTTTTATTTTTAAAAATATTAAAAATTTTAAATTTACACCTCTTGATTTATCTAGTAACTTAAAATTAAACTTCAAAAATAGAATAATTGTACATTACTTAAGGGTAGTGGCAACCTTGCCTAACCTTGCCTCAAGATTAAACACTTCCAACCAATAACATGTTAACAACACATTTTATACCATAACATACTTTTTTAGTGGCAACCTTGATACCCAAAATACTAATTATTTATTTTTTTATTTTTTTATTTATAATTATATTAAACACTAAAAAGAAAACCTTGAAAACACACACAACACCATTGTTTGAGTGTGATTGTTTTGACTGCTACACTAGCTATTGGTTCAAATGGGATTCTTCACCTAACCGTGAACTAATCCACCAAGCCATTGAAGCTTTTGAAGAGTTTTTAACCACTTCAAATGAAACCACAAAAAGAAAACCAAGAAAAAGGGTCACCGGAGTCTCGCCGGAAAAACTGTTTTCCCGTCACCGGACCAAAAGGGTATTCAAGATTCACCAAAGGGTCAAATGGGTCACCGTCATTTCGCCGGGAAAAGCTGTCAAAAGTTGGCAGCGGTGGTAAATGGTGTGGAAGATTTACCCTTGCCGGAAAAAGATGAAACTAGGGTTTTTTTGTTTTGAATCAATGCATGTACGCTCCAAACATTAACTCCCAAACGGTAACTTTTTTTTTGTTTTTCTCCCCACCGAATCGGTGATACATACCGATTGTGGCACCGCTTTGGACTTGCCGAATGGGTGGCAGCCGGTCTTGCCGATTGGCAAGCTTTGCCGAGGTCCATTTACCGAAAGGTTGCCAGTCCCCTATTAGTTAATAGTTAATACCATTAAAGTGGATGTTACAATAATAAAATATAATTACTTTCATTGATATCAAAACATTTAAAATTTGCATATCATAATATGACATATTAACTATTTCACAATCTCACACCACAAACACATGGCCACAAATTTGCACATCGTTGAAAAACGTTGTTCACAAAAAAAAGATGCAAAATGATCACCTCTAAATATATTTATTACTCGCCCCAACCACTTTGCACGTGTATTATGCTATCTTAGACAATGGTCGTAGGCTTGTGGGTTACAGAGCGGGTGGGATGGCAAAGACAACGGTTGTATGTTGATCATGGTGGTTGCTGGTGGTTGTTATGAGGTGTTGATGGTCATGATGGTTGCAGATTAATGTGGTTATAGCAAAGATGCATAGTTTTTATGGTACACGTATCATAACAGGACATTTGAAAAAGTGCGTGTCTATCGTACGTCTTAAGCCAACATATATAATGCCACATAACCGCCACATATAACTTGGTAACTTTTGGGTAAAACAAGTTTCCAAGTATCATATTAACACGAATCTAAAAGTTCAGGCATTAGATAAGTAGTTATATTATTACACGACATTTAGACTAGTACGCGTCTATTGTATAACTTAATCCCTATAAGACCAACAAAAACTAAATAAAAACTAGTGACCCCAAACCGTGACTGATAGGGTGTATAACTTAATCCCTATATGAGCAAATGATAATCAATGAGTAAACAATCAGGACTCATAAGTTCTTCAGAGTTCAGAACCTTATGTCTAAATTAATACGCTGATGTGTTAAAAACACGCAGTTGCAGAGTTTTGAATATTTGTAAAGCATGGCAACTAAACATAAAATAGCCTAAAAATGAGCTTTTATACAACTTCTCCGAGAGGCCCGAAAGAAATTTTATAAAGTTAAAAGAGATGTATAGTTATAAATCCAACATTCTTTTCATCCAAGACAGCTACATACATGGAGAATATGTAAAAAGATCCCAAAGTAAAAGAGAAAAAGGGATTAATAAGGGGGTACGCAAGGCGAATGCCTTAAAAGAACCAATTAACCGCGAATATTAAACCATATTTTTGTAACCTGTGAAATACCATAATGATTGATTTGTGTTGATCTCATTGTCAAAAAATTTGATGAAGCTTTTACTGAAATATTGACATTTGTAGCATGTGAAATGGTGGTCGGTGTCACAATAAGCCTGCTTCAAAGAGGTTTCTCCTTCTTAAGGTTTCGTCTACCAGTTTGAAAGTTTTCTTCACAAGTTTTTGGTCAAGAGCAGTAGTTCGGTAGATCTTGAACACACGGTCTTGATGATCACATGTCACATTTTGATAGTACAACTCTTCAAACTTTTTCTTTACAAACCTGAAACATAAATGATAGATTTACTTGAAAGTCAAGTTTTATAACCTACATGTGGCAATTTAGACTAACGGGTTGAGTTGGGTTATCTCTTATTTCTAACGGGTCAAACAAGGAAGACAAAATAATTAGCTTAAATGGATATGGGTTGAAAGTCGCTCAATAGAGTATCTGGAATGCATTAAACCTCTTTAATCATTTTAATCTATAAATATAGATTATTACTTAAACAATATTGTTTTATAATAGCGAAAATAAATTCTGGACAGAGTATTTCGTGTGACCCATCCCATTTCGACTTGCACAAAATTACTTCATTTGTTTTGACTCATTACACAACCCAATTAACCCGCCCATTTAACTAACTCATATATTTTCCCTTTCAGTTGATGAGAGGCAGCAGATAAATAAATGCTTACTCATATGCATGCTCGACTTCTTGCTTTCCTGTTGCAACCGGTTGATAATCTTTAAACCACTCACATACGTTCAGGGGCACCTAAAATAAAACTTCTAAAATCTTAGGCTAAAATAAGCAGATACTTTACGACATTAGTTATAAAGTTCAAAACTACCACTTACTTTTGAAACCTTTTTCTCGAATATGTCGAACTTGTTTAGAAACAGCATGAAGGATGTTTTCTGCATAGGCCAAAAAACGCAAGCAGTCCTCATCAGGTAAGAACAGCATATAGCATTTAGGATTTGAAGTCATGAATATTATTAACACAGAACATTATATAAATTATTCTGAAAGAAGAAAAGTGACAAAGAACCATATGATCTTAACCTCGAAACATTTTTGCTTTAGAACCCATTCAAAAAGTTCTTTCGTCTCCATCATTCGGTTCTTGTTTTCATCTTCAAATAAGGTTTGATCGTACCTGGAGATGGTTAAAATATTAGGTTAATCACGTTAGCGTTTGGAGCTATCAATATATACTCTAAATTATCTGGAAAATAATCTTACTCGCTAATAGCCGCACAAAATATCACAGCTGTCACACCCTCAAATAAATGAATCCACTTCCTTCGCTCATTTCTCTGGCCTCCAACATCAAAAAGTCTATATACTTCGCCACTCTTTTTGTTCTCCCCAACAGGGCTGCAATCATCCATATTTTTAAAATATTAATAGTATTTAATAGCAAGATATTGACATAGATAGCACTGTCAACACCATCAGAAGTAACAGAAGGTAATTTAATAGGGTTTTGGGAACAGAGAACATAAGTAATTAGATATTAAAAATATAAGGTTAATCATCCGAAACATGTTCTACCTGAACTGGATTTCTACTACACCGGTTGTACGAACACGGGCATGGAGAACATCATCCTGCTCATTTGAAAGGTATTAACACTTGAAGAATATCATTCAATAAAATTACCTTAACTAAGAGAAAATATATCAAAAAAGTTTCAGCATGTGTAAGAGTAAAATAACACAGAGAGAGGGGGGCGCGGGGGGGGGGGGGGGGGGGGGGGGGGGTGGGGGGGGGTGTATTTAAATATTATTCAAAGGGGTGATCTCATAACTGGGACATCCTCATCCTCTAACACTCGCTGAAGGCTCACCCTTTTTGTTGAAATCGCAATTATTATGGAGAAACTGTAAGAATATTTGTTTATTTCCTTTTATAACAAGTTTTGAGACAGGTTAAGCACTGCATTACAACATTCTAACGTGTTTTATTCGAAAATTAAGATAACCATAGTAATAGTATAGAATTTTCTTAATCATAATCAAGTTCCAGTATGCATGAATGAAAGTAAGAACTTGAAAAAAGAGAGTTAATGGGTCAACCAACTCAGCCCAAGCCCTTCTCGACCAGTACTTAGAAATGACATATTTCAACCCGAATTGTTTTGACCCCGTACGCAACTCCTCCACCCCCTCTATTAACAGCTGCTCAAACTAAACACCAGTATTAGATTTCACTTACATGTGAAACATGTTTTTCGATGTAGAGACCAATACGTCAAATTATCTACAGTCACCAGGGTGGTTTTCTATACTAATATCTTACTGAAGTAGTTAAGGGGTGTCACTACAATAGAGTAGGCATGCATATTTTTTTATGCTAAGAGAGAATACATCAAGTAGTTTTAAGCTAGTTACCTTTGTAGGAATATAATTTGTATCTGACAATCTCTGCAAGTTTTCCATAAAATAATCGGCACAATCTGGAACTTGAAGCTCATTTCCACGAGCATATGTTTCCTGCATGCGGTAGACACAACATCAGACTTGACATGAACCATCACGATGAGTAACTTTCCTAGGCTACTAAAATCACCAAAGTAACAAATTTGCAAAATATTTATCTGCCATGTGTGACAGAGATACCTGTATGGCTGGATCTTTCCAAATCTGTAGAATGTCCTGAACGAGCTCTTCCGTAAGGCGGGGATAATCCAACCTGCCTCCAATTTCTGATAGTTTCTCTCCAATTTCCTAGTAAACACGCATGTTTATTATTTAGAACTAAAATATTCTACAATTTCCAATTGATAGAATGCATCGAATGGATCCAACAAGTTTCACTTTACTCTTTTTATCATACCGTCCACGAGATAAAAGATACAAACTCAATAAATAATAGTACTAAAAAGGAATGATTATAAATGTTAGTAGTTCACCAAGAGTAAACCAAATTTCTAGGCTAGGTATCAACCAGTTATGCAATTATTAAGGGTGTTTGGATTTGTGTTTAGTCACTAATTATTGAAATTTGAGGTTACAATAATGTATTATAGGACGAAACAGTCAATGAACATGTGAAGTAACGAGCTCATGTTACCTTATTGTCAGCGGTTAATCCATACTTAGATGAACCTGTTTCACTTAGAGCCAGCTCCTTTGCCCCGTCATGTAGTATCTATGTAAATATGATAAAGACTAATATAAGATAACAACCATGGTATCCTTAACATCACAATGATTCAAGCGATTTTTAAAAACTGTGTTTTAATTTATTTATAGTTCACAATGTGCCAATGGGGTGAAACAAATAAATAAAACCTAAACACACCCTTTCAAGTATTGCATACTTTTATTGTCTGATAGACATTAGCGTGGATGACCGAGGTGTAGCTCTGGAGCTCTCTCTCATCAAAGCCCGTTTGAAATAGTAGTTTTATCTGCAGTAATAATCATGTTCTCCACTCTTTAGTATTTGAAGAAATACAGTTAACGGGTAATATCTATAAAAAGATATGGACAATGACGTTACCTGTTTGAAAATAGTGGACTTCCCTGACTCTCCAGCACCTAAACAGAATAATACCGATCGACAAATTCATGAGAATATATTAACAAAAAACAATGAATATATTACACACAAGTCACAACCATAATCGTTAAAAACCAATTAGCCATCTTTGATGCAAAGACGTGTTAACCTCGATTCATTTCTAGAATTTCACTTGTTAAGCATAACTTCTCGAAGATTTAAACCGATTCTAATTTGTCTCCGTGTATAGCTTTATCTTTGTATTATAATGACTGCAATAATGTAGCAAGATCATTCCTGAATTGCCATCCACAATTATGTATGCTTAAGGTTTTTAGAGTATATATCTAGTATTCTAGTAATAACTAGAGATCCGCTAGATTGGAGACTTAATTAGTACTTTCTGGATTACTTAATCAATAGATATATAATAAAGAAAAGAATTCTCATTCAAGGGGTTGTTGAACTTATAGGGTCATAGACTCATAGTATCAAACCACTTCCAGAGATACCAATATATAAAAAAATAAACTTATAAGAGCACCTACCA
>JARVZY010007199.1:2500-7500 GCA_030686995.1 Artemisia argyi | reverse complement strand
AACTAAATAAATAGAATCTAATTCATTTTTAAGAAACTTTTTGCTTAGTAAATTAAATTTGAAGACAAGAGAAAAAAATGAATCAAATAATATCTCATCCATATCCTTTCAAATCTTTCATGTAGAGGGATGAAAAACTACATTATATACTCATTTAGAATTTAGAATTAGAATAGATTAGAGAGATATTAATTAATAATAATTCCAATTTAGAATTATCAAATTATACTTATAATAAGATATAAGATATCTTTATATATAATATCTTTATATTCTATAAATATAAAATCTAAATAATAATAACAGGTACAAATAGTAAAGCGAGGTACCCATTCTATGACAACTCTTAACTTTCCCTCTGTTTTGGTCCCTTTAGTAGGCCTAGTATTTCCGGCAATCGCAATGGCTTCTTTATTTCTTCATGTTCAAAAAAACAAGATTGTTTAGAGCCGAGGGCACAAAATCTCATTTTTAAACTGACGCTTGTATCATAACACAGATATCCTTTTAGCAAAATATGGTATAAGCGTCTTCCGACGAAAATCTCCCAAAATGCTATATTCTAGCTATTTTCAAATAGACCCGAATTGGCGGACGGCTTAATTGTAAAGTTGGTCCATCTATATGCATGTGGCTATCTTTAGTGAGATCATACGAAGGGTATGTTATTAGTTTAGATCTAACCAATTTAATGAATTACTCCTAAAGGTTCACATCAAACTAGTGCTAGTTGATGCGAGTTACTTCGGAAACAAAAGGACTAAAGTAAAATTCATTTGGGGTATTCTCTCAATTCCAAAAAAAAGCAACTGGATCAACTATGAGTTGTCGATCAGAACATATATGGATAGAACCTATAACAGGGGCTCGAAAAACAAGTAATTTCTGCTGGGCTGTTATCCTTTTTTTAGGTTCATTAGGATTCTTGTTGGTTGGAACCTCGAGTTATCTTGGTAGAAATTTGATATCTTTATTTCCGTCTCAGGAAATCGTTTTTTTTTCCACAAGGAATTGTGATGTCTTTCTATGGGATCGCGGGTCTTTTTATTAGCTCTTATTTGTGGTGCACAATTTCGTGGAATGTAGGTAGTGGTTATGATCGATTTGATAGAAAAGACGGAATAGTGTGTATTTTTCGTTGGGGATTTCCTGGAAAAAATCGTCGGGTCTTCCTCCGATTTCTTATAAAAGATATTCAGTCCGTCAGAGTAGAAGTTAAAGAGGGTATTTATGCTCGTCGTGTCCTTTATATGGATATCAAAGGCCAGGGAGCCATTCCATTGACTCGTACTGATGAGAATTTTACTCCACGGGAAATGGAACAAAAAGCTGCTGAATTGGCCTATTTCTTGCGTGTACCAATTGAAGTGTTTTAAGAAATGAGCCGACAAATGCATGCTTTCTCAGCAGGAGGGCAAAAACGCAAGAATCCTCTTTTTCTATAACATAACTTAATTGAAATTTCTTCAGAACATCCATTCGAGTCAAAGCAGACATATATGGAACAATAAAAAAATAAAAAAAAATAATAATAAAAAAAGAGTGAATAGATTCATAGATTCGATACTTGTAATAGAACTGATGCGTGAGAGAAATCTTAGATTACATAAAGTCGACGAATAAGATTCATTAACAATTCACAGATGAAAAAATGGCAAAAAAGAAAGCATTAACTCCTCTTTTCTATCTTGCATCTATAGTATTTTTGCCTTGGTGGATTTCGCTCTCATTTCAAAAAAGTCTGGAATCATGGATTACAAATTGGTGGAATACTAGGCAATCCGAAACTTTTTTGAATGATATTGAAGAAAATAGTATTCTAGAAAAATTCAAAGAATTAAAGGAACTCCTCCTCTTAGAGGAAATGATCAAGGAATACTCGGAGACACATCTACAAAACCTTCGTATAGGAATTCACAAAGAAACAATCCAATTAATCAAGATACACAATGAGGGTCGTATTCATACGATTTTGCACTTCTCGACAAATATAATCTGTTTCATTATTCTAAGTGGTTATTCTATTTTGGGTAATAAAGAACTTGTTATTCTTAACTCTTGGGCTCAGGAATTCCTATATAACTTAAGTGACACAATAAAAGCTTTTTCTCTTCTTTTATTAACTGATTTATGTATCGGATTTCATTCGCCCCGTGGTTGGGAACTGCTGATTGGCTTTGTCTACAAGGATTTTGGATTTGTTCATAATGATCAAATTATATCTGGCCTTGTTTCCACTTTTCCAGTCATTCTAGATACAATTTTAAAATATTGGATTTTCCGTTATTTAAATCGCGTATCTCCGTCACTTGTAGTGATTTATCATTCAATGAATGACTGAAAAATTATCTACCTAATCTAATTATAATGTTTCTTATTACTTTGCAGTTGTACATAAGCAAAGCATTGAAAAAAAACTTTATATTTCTACCCATCCCGGAGATTCATCCTATATTCCTATATATTAATCCAGTCAAATTATTATTATTCCAGTAAATAACAGAATCGTGGATAGGAAACTCCATTAGTGACCTACCCCAATTTATTGTAGAAATTTTCGGGATCAATGGTTGGACCATGCAAACTAGAAATACTTTTTCTTGGATAAAGGAACAGATTACTCGATCTATTTCCATATCGCTCATGATATATATCATAACTCGTACATCCATTTCAAATGCATATCCCATTTTTGCACAGCAGGGTTATGAAAATCCACGAGAAGCCACTGGACGTATTGTATGCGCCAATTGCCATTTAGCTAATAAACCAGTGGATATTGAGGTTCCGCAAGCGGTACTTCCCGATACTGTATTTGAAGCAGTTGTTCGAATTCCCTATGATATGCAACTGAAACAAGTTCTTGCTAATGGTAAAAAGGGGGGTTTGAATGTAGGGGCTGTTCTTATTTTACCAGAGGGTTTTGAATTAGCCCCTCCCGATCGTATTTCCCCCGAGATAAAAGAAAAGATGGGCAATCTGTCTTTTCAGAGTTATCGCCCCAACCAAAAAAATATTCTTGTCATAGGCCCTGTTCCTGGTCAGAAATATAGTGAAATCACCTTTCCTATTCTTTCCCCCCGACCCCCGCTACTAAGAAAGACATTCACTTCTTAAAATATCCTATATACGTAGGCGGAAACAGAGGAAGGGGCCAAATTTATCCTGATGGGAGCAAGAGTAACAATACAGTTTATAATGCTACAGCATCAGGTATAGTAAGCAAAATCCTACGAAAAGAAAAGGGGGGATACGAAATAACCATAGCGGATGCATCCGATGGACGTCAAGTGGTTGATATTATCCCTCCGGGGCCAGAACTTCTTGTTTCAGAAGGTGAATCTATCAAATTGGATCAACCGTTGACAAGTAATCCTAATGTGGGCGGATTTGGTCAGGGAGATGCAGAAATAGTACTTCAAGATCCATTACGTGTACAAGGTCTTTTGTTCTTCTTCGCATCTGTGATTTTGGCACAAATCTTTTTGGTTCTTAAAAAGAAACAGTTCGAGAAGGTTCAATTGTCCGAAATGAATTTCTAGACTGGCGTATTTATCGACATCAAGTTTGTAAAAAGCATTAGCAATTATCTATGATAAAAAAAGAAATTAGAAAAAGAATTTTGTTCTTTTAGACTCTTTTTCTATGAGATGCCGGGAATTCCTTGTACGACATTCCTAGACATAGTATATAGAAAGACTATTTGACTTGACCCCTTCTTTTTTTTTTTCAAAATTGGGGCTATGTTGCTATTGTCAGATTGAAATGTAAAAAATGCATTTCATTCTAATACATTTCACTTTGGCTAGATCCTATCCAAAAGTAAAAGGGAAATAGAACGGATAAATATAAATGAAGGGAGCAAATATTTCTGGGAGGGTTTATTCGTCTTCCTAGTCTTCGACACAAGAAAAGGGGTGTGAAAAATCCTTTTCTTGTGTCGAAATAATAATGATTCTTTATACTGTTCGTCAAACATTCCTAGTGTTAGTTTCTGTTTTTTACAGATGTATCAGAACGTTTTTTGGAGTTATTGCGTATTGTATTTTAATTATTATATTATAAATTATAAATTCTATTACAATAATTAATAATTACATATACTATAAAAAGTGGTGGACAAACAAAAGAGGAGGGGAAAATTTGTTGAGTAAATAGAACTTCGTCAATGAACTTATAAAAAAATATTATAATTATTAAGAACTCAACGGGACCTTCTACCTTAAATCAGACAAACAAAGAAGGGAATCCGTTGAGTTCTTACGCTTTCATGTCTACAACTCAATTCATCAGATTACTACAGGGATGAACCCAATCCGGAATATGAACCATAAAAGAAAACGCCTACTAAACCGATCACAAGAATACCAGCTACAGTACCTATTATCCAAAGAGGAATTCTTCCAGTAGTATCGGCCATTTACCCCACTTCCCTCCACATTTTATCAAGTGGTCATACTAGAGACATAAACAGTCATGGATAATTATCAGATGAGATCCTTCCGAATGGGTTAAAAGAGAGAATACCTAGAATGATTAGTCTATTATTTTAGTTCTCTCTCGTTTTATTAATTGAAGAAATAATTGGAAAATAAAACAGCAAGTACAAAAATGAGTAATAACCCCCAGTAGAAGGCTGGTACGATTCAATTCAACATTTTGTTCGTTTGGGTTTGATTGTGTCGTAGCTCTATAATTCGGATTAGGTTTATCGTTGTATGAACTGCATTGCTGATATTGACCCCAAAAAAGAAACGGTAGGTACAGCTAGGCCGTGAACAGCCAACCATCGCACTGTAAAAATTGGATAGGTTCGATCTATGGTCATTGAGGCCTCCTAAAAAGATCTACTAAATTCATCGAGTTGTTCCAAAGAATCAAAACGGCCGGTGATTAATGGAATTCCTTGTCGGTTCTCTGTGAAATACTCGTTTGGCCGAGGGCTTCCAAACACATCGTAAGCTAAACCAGTGCTGACGAATAACCAACCCGCAATGAAT
>JARVZY010007198.1:0-24065 GCA_030686995.1 Artemisia argyi | reverse complement strand
GATGTGTAAACAGGTTACTCAAAAGCGACGTAGATTGATAAAGAAAAAGAGCATTGTAAACACAGACGTCATTGAAATTTCTTCATCAGAATTTGAAAAGGCAAACAAAACTTCTCTCAACAAGAAAAAAACAAAAGCAAATTAATGATGATAAGAAAATGGAATGAACTTTATATCATTAGTGTCATTATTTATTAACCAATTCTATATGTTAGTATAAGTAATATCATTGTTTATTTTTAATTTTGTAACTTAGATGTTTGACGATAAAGTGAGCATTGAAAGCATTGAACTTAGTTCATCAAACGATGAAAAGGCAAGCCAAACTTCTCTCAACGAAAAGGAACCAAAACAGATTAATCATAATGAGACAATGGTATGTATTTAATATCATTAGTCCCATTATTTGTTACACGAGTGTATACATTACTATTAATAACATCAGTGTTAATTTGTATTTTTCTATGTTAGATGTTTGATGATGAAGCTCCAATACACTTTAAACGCACAAAAACAACTCATGACTCTACTAACTCAAAAAACAACAAGTATATGCTATGTGATGAAGACACAGATGATGAAAATGACAAATACAAAAACACGTCCGAAGATGAATATGATGGCGTTTGGATAAACATCAATGACCTACCAGAACCGTTTTATCCTTTAAAAGAATACAAACCAAGATATATAATCCCTGATGAAGATATAATCGAAGACTCTCCAACAGGTTGTTTGATCATACATTATTTTTAACACATTTGTAATTGTAAGTTGTATATAAGTGTTGTAAAATTGACCTTATATATATGTATTTATATTTTAAAAATTTTTGCAGGTGATCACAAATACACCGTCATTGATGAAGAATATGATAGGGAGCTGTTAGATGAACACAATATGAATGAGGATAGCATGTGGGATGATATGGTCGATATTCATGGTAATCTGCACGGAAGATATGTTGATAATTACAGTGATGAAGAAGTTTGGGAAGTCGATTCTGATGCATATAGTAAACAATCCGTATCTGATAGTGACGATTTAGCCTGTTTTGTTAATGACAATACAACTGATTATGAAAGCACTGACGACAATAGTAGCGACGACATCTTTTGGCGAAACAAATAAAGATTTATCAAGATTTATGATTTTTCAATAATTTTATTTCATATAATAGGGATATTTATTTTTAAATCTGAAACATTTGTCAGTATTGTTTTTTCAACACTTTATAATTTTGTTTTTTCATTAGTATTATAATCTTATTGTTTTTTTCAGGTAGATTTGTGTAGCAATGATGTGTGTTTAAAAGTACGGTTTATGTTTCTGATATTGATATTCATATCAAGACAATTATGAGAAACCTTGCATGTTCGTTGATTTTAGTCTTTTTGGTTTTCTTTATTATCATCACTGCTTATTATATAACTGTTATTAACTTATGTGGCATTTTTTTTAATAATCAGGCTGCTGACATGGATGTAAAGGTTAGTGAGTCTACAAGTACGTTAAATTATTTGGCAACCAAGAACCCAATTAGCATTCATCAAAGTCCATAACCATTGATTGAAATGATGGAGGATTCATAACTTTTATGGGTTTGTGGTTTTGAAGATAAATAAAGGTTTGAGATGATAACTGGGTTGAATGTATTTGTATTTGGAATGATAAGGTACTAAATGTATTAAGTAGCATAGTTGAGAAACACGCTTAAATCAGGTGTGTTTTGAGGTTATAGATGTTAATATTTAAGTAAAGGAGCATCTTACAAAAATTGATTACCATAAGCTCATAAACCCATTGAATAACCATATACAAACAGGCCGGGTTAATCACATTTTGAGAATAGAAAATCTTACCCGATACTTGATACTAATAAGCTTTAGGTATCTCTGGCATACGTGTATTCAGCTTCGTGTATTGCAGGTCGATTAGCCGGGTTATGTAGGCTGCTAAGTAAAGATGGGCAGCAGAAAAGGTGAACATGCTATGGACCACACTGGAGCAGAGAAGAGCTGGAGATACCAATATAGTCGGGTTATGCATTGTTAATTCTTATACCACTCCTTGATGTGTAATGAGTTGGCCATGTTACACCTCAGTTGAGCTGAAGTCATGTCAATAAATATGGTGTCCTAAGATGTCATTACAGTCAAAATTCCGTGATTACTAATGGTTGTGATAGCCTGGTGTGAAGATGTTATAAATATTTGGGTCTGTGGGGGCTGAAACAGGGGGTGCAACCAAAGCTAAAACAACAACAAGCGAAAGAATGACATAAAGCTTTACAATAACACGCATTGCATTATTTCGTATAGTATAACAACAAAAATAAACTATATAGAAACAATTAGAAGATAATACCCTTGAGAAAAGTCCCAAGGGCAGAGATGGTAAGAGTGTGTGGGGGTGAGCTGGGTGGCCCGATATCAAACCCCAGCAGTGATTTTATATATATATATATATATATATATATATATATATATATATATATATATATATATATATATATATATATATATATATGTTGTGAAAACTGACATAAAGAAAAATGCTGTTGCACTACACCAATTACAGTTGAACATAAACGACTCATCATCAAAACGAATAAGAGATAAATACTGACATCATAAGTTAATGAAAAGTTCATATCTAATATACTTTTGCTGCAAACTTCACTTGACATGCTAAAGATAAAAAGAAGGGTAGAAGAACTCTTATGATCCAGGTATGCATTATATAACAAAGTACATGCAATTTACTTATATGATCAGAATAATCCATATGGAATTTGTTAGTAAAAAATACAGCAAATATTTGTTATAAAACAATATATAAGAAAACAACTTCAAAAATTATTTTTATTAAATATATTTTAAAATTAAGAAAATAACTTGGTAAATTATTTTTAATCCACTTTTAAAAACATATTTAAGAAAAGATTGTTATTAAAAAATATAAGAGATAATCTTATTAAAAAATATCGTTGGATCAACTTAAAATTCTGTATAAAACTAAAAGATGAGATTCACGGCTCAATATACAGATACGAACATGTCTTCACATAAAACACTCTCTGAATTAGCAGTAAAACAACCAAAACCAAGAGGAAGACCACCCATATATACAACTGAAACAGGTATTCCATTCTATAAAACAACTATATGTTTATTCATCTAAAACTTTACAATTAATTAATATGTGTATCTATATGTTTTAATCTGTAACAGATGCAACCAAGTTAAAAAGTAAAGATTATAAGTTTTAAAAAATGCATCTATCAATATAAATAGACAAATATTGAATGAGAAACTTACAATTACTGATTATGAGTCTTTAAATATGAATATGTTATAAGATTTGTAGTTTGTAAAATCTTCTATTCTTTGGTTAATGTAAGCAAGTAGGTCTTTTGATGTTGATTGTAGACAAATATGTAGTGTTTCAATTTCTTCAAATTGGTGATAGTAGTGTGATTTCATCTATGCCATCTGCTGCTTAGTAAATAAATTAGTTTCAGTTACAATGAAGTTATTTAGGTTGTAATTTCTTATACTACGGTTAGGAATTATTAGTTATATGCAAGTTCACTCTTTATTTTATCATAACATATGTTTAAAATAATAATTTGCAAATACAATTTTTTTAAATGTATATTGTTATCTTTCTTATATATGACAATAATGATATACGGATACGCCGACCGGGCAAGCAACAAAGGGAAAAAACATCAACGATTGGAACTTCAAGTAAGATAGCAATTCAACATTCATTTAATATATCTATTTATGAAGAAAGATGCTCGAAATACATTTATGTATATTACTAAACTTCTAATGTGTTTCTTTTCTAACAACTATGAAGAATGATCTACTTCTCCGTCGTCCGTGGAGGCCGCCTAAAAATAAAACAACAAACAGTTAGTATCATTCAAATTTAAAATTACATCTGCAAATATTTTTTATTTTATTTTATATCTTTCAATTTCGTAAGTTATGTTTTTGTATTCAGCAACAACGGATGCAACACCTAATGTTGAATGCAATCAATCATTGAGACAATCATGTAAACGAAAGTCAGAAAGGCTTAGAGAAAAAACAAGAATGGTTAGGCATAAATCGTTATTCAAACAACCTGATAATCATACACGTCAAAATAATGGAGATGTGACACATCGAGAATCATTTGTTCGGATATCAAAAGGTAAAAACAAAGGAATATTTATTAAAAAATAATATGAGATATCGTATTATGCAAATTAATGAATGTGTATATTGTCATATTTTTAAAATTCTCAGATTATATTGAACTTGGAGATCCGATATTTGAATGCGAATCTTGCCACGCATTATTATGGAATGCAGAAAGTATGGTAGGGAATACACATTCAACAAAACAAGAATATTCCCTTTGTTGCGGTAGAGGCAAAATCACATTAGGGGATGAGGTGGAGCGGCCGCCAAAACTATTGATGGATCTTATTAATGGAGACCACCCAAAAAGTGGTATGTTCATTGAGAATATCAGACGCTATAATTCAATGTTTTCATTCACATCTATTGGGGCAAAACAAGACATGTCAGTCACTGACGGACGGGGGCCGTACTGTTACCGGATTCAGGGCCAAAATTACCACAGAATGGGTACTTTACTACCCGAATGAGGAAAAGCACAAAAATTCGCACAACAATATATTTATGATAAACAAAACGAAATACAACACCGTATTGATGGTGTCAGGTAACAACATTAAATTACTTAATTATTTAAATTATTACATTAATTTCAAAAGTTAAAATAATAAACTTTTGTAATTTTTAAATACAGCAATGAAACATCATCTTCCACCAAAAACAATGTCATTGACCACCAGCTAACAGTTGAGTTACGTGACATGCTTGATGAAATCAATCCGTTAGTGTCTCAATTCAGAATTGCTGGTGAACATTTTGTAAAAGAACCGGAAGAAAATAGATATAAGTTAAGACTAATTGGTACAAGAGAACGTGATGGAAGAGACTATAATCTCCCAACAGCAGACGAGGTTGCTGCTCTAATTGTTGGTGACTTTGATTCTGCGACTAATAAAAGAGACATAATCCTTCACATGCAAGAAGGAGGACTTAGACGAATCAGTGAGCTACACCCTTCGTACCTAGCACTCCAGTACCCATTGTTGTTCCCATATGCTGAAGATGGTTATCGGACCGGCATATATCACTCTGGAATAACAGAAAAAACGGCAACAAACAAAAAAACAAGAGTAACAATGAGGGAATATTTTTCATACCATTTGCAAGAAAGACCAAATATTTTCTCAATGGTACTAAATGCACGAAGGCTATGTCAACAATTTATTGTCGACGCATACACCATGGTTGAATCTAAAAGGATGTCGTACATTAAAAACCAACAAAATGACCTAAGATCCGAGACTTTTGCAAGGTTAGCTAAATTAGCAGAAGATGAAAACTCAGGAGTCAAACTAAGAGGGAAAAAGGTTGTGTTGCCATCATCATTTACAGGTAGTCCAAGGTATATGATGCAAAACTATTTAGACGCAATGACAATTTGTAAGGTTTATGGATACCCGGATATGTTCATAACATTCACATGCAACCCAAATTCGCCGGAGATTCAACGTTTTGTGTTTGAAAGGGGATTGAATTCTGACGATAGACCTGATGCAATTACACGAGTTTTTAAACAAAAACTCGATAGCCTTATGAGGGAATTCAAAGATAAACGTTACTTTAGGCACCTAAAAGTAGGTAAATTATTTCCAAATTATCATTGCAACCATAATTAGTAAATGACTAAAAGTAAAAAATTTAATACAAATGAAATAATGTTTTCCTTGCACCAGTTGACACAGTTGAATTCCAAAAGAGAGGCCTTCCTCATGCACACATTTTGCTATTTTTGGAAGATAAAGAAAAAATAACACAACCATCACAAATTGACCGTATTATTTTGGCAGAAATACCAGACAAGAATCAAGATCCGTAATTGTATAAAATCGTTACAGACCACATGATGCATGGTCCGTGTGGCGCACAAAATCCAAGTTGTCCGTGCACGGTCAAGAACAAGTGTACAAAGAAGTTCCCAAAACAGTTTAATGACTAAACATTCATTGATGAGAGCGGGTATGCAATTTATAAAAGAAGAAATAACGGAAGCAAAATAAAGAAAAACGGATCTGAATTGGACAACGGATATGTCGTACCATACAATCCGGGGTTGCTCAGAAAATTCCAATCACATATTAACGTTGAATGGTGCAACCAAGTCGGTTCAATTAAATATTTATTCAAATATATTAATAAGGGACCAGACAGATCGACAGTAGGGTTGGAAGATAAAGACGTTGATGAAATAAAAGAATATTACGATTGTAGGTATCTTTCAGCATGTGAAGCGGCATGGAGAATCTATGGATTTGACATACACTACAGGTTTCCACCAGTCGAAAGATTACCCTTCCACTTAGAAGGAGAACAATAGGTAATATTTGAGGCCACAGAAAGTATTGATTTTGCATTGGAAAAAGCATCGATTAATGAAACAAAGTTTGTTGCATGGATGCAAAAGACCTACTTTACCATGAGTTTCCAAAGCATTATGTATGGAAACAAGAAGAAAGAATATGGGCAAAAAGACAAAAAGGCACAGCAATTGGCCGTGTACATCATGTACCTCCTTCATATGGTGAATTATTTTATTTAAGAATACTGCTTAACAAGGTTAAGGGAGCTAAAGATTGGATTGATTTCAAAACATTTGAGAATGTTGTTTATCCAACATATAAAGATGCCTGTCAAGCACGTGCTCTATTAGAAGTTGATAAGGAATATATAGACGGTTTAATGGAAGCCAGCTTGTGGGATTCAGGAAATTACTTACGTAAATTTTATGTCATACAACTTATGACAGATAGCATGTCAAGGCCAGAGGTTGTTTACAACAAAACATGGGAAGTATTGGCAGCTGATGTTGAAAGTATCGAACGTAAAAAAAGAAAAGACCCAGGTATTAAATTAAATATATTATCTACCACACTAGTTGTCAACATTATGCAACTCATCAACCGACAAGTTACATTTATTACTATTTTTTTCCTTTTACAGATTTGATTCTTACAGATGAGGAGAAAAATAATATTTGTCTAACATATATTGAGCACATGCTTCTATGTAACAACAAAAGCTTAAAACAAATTCAAAACATGCCACTACCAAATGAATTGATGACAATGGCCAATTACAACAAATTGGTGTATGATGAGTTGAAATACAACAAAGATGAGTTAAGAAGGCAACATGAAGACCTCTACAAAACACTTACTGATGAACAGAAAAATATATATCAAACTTTAATGGAAGTTGTTCATCGAGACAAAGAAGGAATGTTCTTTGTTTACGGATACGGAGGAACAGGTAAAACGTATCTTTACAAAACCTTATCTGCCGCAATAAGATCAAGAGGTGAAATAGTGTTAAATGTTGCATCAAGTGGTATCGCATCACTTTTGTTAGAAGGAGGAAGAACAGCACATTCTAGGTTTGCTATTCCAATAAACGTGGTTGATGATTACGTGTGTCATATAACTGGAGATAGTGACTTGGCTGATTTAATCCGAATGTGTAAACTGATAATTTGGGATTAGGCACCAATGACACATAGACACTGTTACGAAGCATTTGATAGGACATTGAGAGACATTTGCAGGACAGACACATTTGAACCTTCACAACAGGTTTTTGGAGGTAAAGTAGTCCTTTTTGGTGGAGATTTCCGCCAAATATTACTAGTCGTAACAAATGGATCCAGACATGATGTCGTTCATGCATCAATAAACGCTTCATACTTGTGGCAACATTGCAACGTCATGCATTTGACTATCAACATGAGACTAAAAAAGGGTTCAAAAAATTCAGAAAGAAAAGAAATACAAGATTTTGTAGATTGGATATTGGATATTGGCGAGGGCAAAATAGGAGGATCATATTGGTAAGATTATTGAAGAAACATACCCATATTTGAAAGACAACCTTTACAATCCTAAATTCTTCCAAGAAAAATCAATTCTTGCACCAACGCATGACCTTGTGGATATGGTAAACGATTGCATGCTCAAGCTACTACCTGGAGAAGAAAAGACGTACGATAGTTCAGACTCAGTAGGCGTTATTGATATGGACGGAGATTTTAATGAATCACTATACACCGATGATTTTCTTAATAGCATCCGAATTGCTGGTCTACCACAACATTCTCTAAAATTAAAAATAGGCGCTCCAATCATGTGCATGAGAAACATAGACCAAGGAGGAGGCTTATGCAATGGCACAAGGTTACAAGTTCTAAGGATGGGTGTAAATGCAATTGAAGCAAGGATTATTTCAGGCGGTTGTGTTGGAGATATTTGTGTAATACCAAGAATGGTTTTAAGTCCTTCTGCTAATAAGATGCTATTTAAATTTAACCGTAGGCAATTCCCAGTGTCATTGTGTTTTGTAATGACTATCAACAAAAGTCAAGGACAAACTCTGACACAAGTGGGATTGTTCCTTCAAAGACCGGTATTCTCTCATGGGCAACTCTACGTAGCAGTATCAAGAGTCACAAGTAGAAAAGGATTAAAGATTTTATGTTGTGATGAAGAAGGAAATTACGCCAAGTCAACAACAAATGTAGTCTATAAAGAAGCTTTATTTAGAATTTAATGTAAAAAAAATAGTATCAGCTCAACTGTCCTTTAATCCTAAAAAAGATTAATAAACTTTTTTGGCTTTTTGGATTTCTTTTATTCACGAGTATTGTTTAATAATTCTCAGTCTAATCACTATGTTGTGCAGAGCTGACATTTAAGCATGATACATTTCAGTTGCAGATACACTATATATTTGCAACACTAAACTTACTACCAATGCTCCTACTGCAGAAACCAATCACCCCGTACTACAGATCCTGTAGTAGTAGTAAAATCAGTACCAAATCTAAGTTATGTCGCACTAAACTCAGTACCAAATACAATGCCACAATAAAAAATAAAAATACTAACATTAGTTGGTGCTAATGAACAATTTCCAGCATCCATTTTACCATACTACATACATCATTTTTTACACTACACAAAAAGTTTAAAGACGTCATCATCAACCCAAAATACTTAAAACATTAGTTATGCAAACAACCTACAAATAAGTGACGCAAAATAACTAACCGACTTATCAGACATTACTAGATAACTTCAAAGTCAACATCTTCTTCAACTTAACAAAGATGAAATACCGGATACTGAGTATCCTCATCGGCAGCCGCTTCCAAATCTTCAATTACATGCACAAACCTGAACCTTATCAATTTGTCATATGCAAAGCCAACTTGCTCGGCAAACTGCCTCCATGGTCCTAAAACATTAATATGATTAATCCTTGAAGGATTTTCAGCATGAAATACCATCTCCATCGGCATTAAGTACTCAATATGCTCATGCTTCATAAGGACCTTAGTAAATGTGTGAAATTGACGATTCTTAAGGAACTTCGCCGGGATGGCCTGCAGTTATATATAATAAGAAAATAAATATACGTCTCACAGTTTTAAAAATAAATCAATGAAACAATTACACTTAAATACTTACAAGTATTTCCCTTACGTAAATGGCTGAAAAATACTTATAGAATGTATTTCCTTCAAAGAAGTGGTCTAGGTGAAAACGCTACTGGCATACGTGTTTCATTCGATCATTATCTTCAAATAAAACAAAATACAAATGGTTTAATGTAAAAAACCACTTCACATATTATTACAGTTATTAATTAACAATTAACATATGTATTCACAAACTAATAATTAAACAAACCTCTTTCAGTCGGCTGCAATGGAGGCTGGATCCTTAACAACCGTGTCGCTCCTTCGAAATGTGCATCAGTAGTTAAGTGTCCATTAACTGAAAAACCTGTTAACAATAATTTATTTGCACGTTTTCTTGTGAAAATCACAATCATTCCAGGTTCCAATTCCAAATTCTCTTCAACAACGTTCCAGTCTTCCATATCCATTTCATACATACGTGGTCCGTTTCCTCCTCCAACACGAACACTTCTAACATTCACAACAAAATTAATTCCATTGCCCTTAACAGTTATTTCTGCCTCATTGCCTAACCCTTCCAGGAATACAGGTGGTAATCTCTGCCGTTCATATATACCACAAAACATAAAATCATTTATCCACCAAATAAACTATTTAATAAATAACTCACAATCTAAAAAACAAAAAATTAATCTAAAATATATAATTACCTGCCGAACATCTAAGTAAGGAGTTACATTAGACATAAACCTTGAAAAACGACCAGCAATCATATTGTATCCAGCAAATTCAGATCCATCCCAGTTGTATCCAGTGACAAAGTAAGAGTCGTCCCCTTCTTCCACAAAATGCAATAGTTGAACATCTTCATTAAGATTTACCAAAGCAAACGCCCTCCATCTTGCACCAGTTACAATCATCGGCCCAATCCTTTTAGTTACAATTCTAACTCTGAATCTAACACCAACTGCACTGGTAACATACATATCCCTATTACCATTAAAACCCTCATCAGTATACACCCATGGTAGTTCCTGCGACAATTCCATTAAACTCTTAATAAATAATTATATATGAAATTCATTATATATATGAAATTGTATCAAACCAAATACCTGCGAGTCGGGATACGTTTCTCTGTTTAGCCTTACTACAAATTCACCAACCATATTTCTACACAGGAATAAAAAATATATTACTGAAACATATTTAAATCAGATGCAAATAACAAATTCTAAAAACAACTTTCGCACAAAATCATATCAGAACCTCACATACGTTCACCATCTAAATGCATAACCAAAAACTCTAAGATTAAGTTAAATAACAAATAACCAGATTATCAATTATAACATACATTCACCATCTATATGAATATGTGGGTTTCTTAAACAGGTTTTTTTCATGTCCTTCTTACATAAAATTACACACCTTAATTTAACCTAAATCACATATAAATAAAGACCTTCAATTACACTATTATGATAAACAACTTAAAAACATAACTTTCTTATTTCAGCCCACTAAAATTGTTGCAAATGACTTATACAACCACATCTCTTCTTTCACTTCAATTAATACACGTTTTTAACCTCTAAAAGCGCATACTGTAAGAGATGAATATAACAATTTATTTATTAATTTAGCGCTAATCATTTTTAACGTTGGTGCTATTTTGCAAACCTTTGTGTAGAAGACCAAAGTAGAAACCCTGAAAAGAATAACGTGTTATGGCTATGGAGCTGATTAGGTTGAATTAGGACAAACTTATAGAGACAGTTATTGTTGTTGTTCTACAGGCTGATGCAGCAATGTGTGTTAGGATGGGAAGCTTTCGTGATCCTTTAGAAGCACAGGGTCTTACACACTTTCTATGTATGTTCTGGTCCTAATATACCTATAACTTAGAATTGCGCTATAGCGTGTTGTGTTATCTGGAAAGATATGAACGTTTATAGAGTTAAGTAGACATTTAGTTGGAGTTACCAAACATGTATTACATTTCCAGTTGTGTACATGATACATAAGAAGTTAGTTTTGGTTTGCTTTACGCAATCATTTGTTGTGTAAATGAGAAAAACACAAATGAACTTAAATGTTAACTATATTATATGGTGGTGGAAGCTTCAATATGAAGCACATAAACAATATATTACAATAAATAGTTGGTATTGTTTTGCTTTACTTAATAATTTACCCTGTGAATGAGAAATACACAAAAAAATTTAAAAATGGGCTATATTGATATGGTGGTGAAAGGTTCAATATGAAGCACATAAACAATAGATTACAACCAGTTATGTTTAATATTCTAAGATGGTAAGATAATCATAACAATATTATTATGCCAAACATCAGAACTGACTTAATTACAACGAAAAAACAAAACTACATCTACTCTAAAATACACAACACAAACTCGATCCAACATCGAAACCATCCACAGATAATGTAACTAAACTATACATGAATAATTGAATTTCAATGTAATCATATACCATAAACAAACACAACAGCAAATATAAAACATAAATCCATCAGTTCCTAATCCTATATCACATCAAAAAAATAACAACAACAAACTAAATCACAACAACCATAATATAAATCAATGCAAAAAAAAAACAAATTCTACTCAAAACATTCAATAAAACACTCGATACAAAAAACAATCGGCACCATAACCAAAAATCATCAAAACGCCATCCAAACTAATCCTCATATAACGACATATGACAAATCCACACAAAACATAACAAATATAAAAAAAAATCAAACAATCATACAATATATCATATTATAAACAACATATTTGAAAGTAATATCGATTAAATTAAAAAAAATAACTAACAATCCATTGCAACAATATAATCCAAACAACTACACAAATGATTCTAATATTAAACATACTTAATCACATGTATAGTAACATAAAACAACAAGATGATCGGTTACCAAATCAGTTACATAAAACCCATTTCGCCTAATCTAAAATATAAAACCATTAAAACAAACACTATATACATCTCATCCTCAACACTCGACTTATCACAAACCTACACCAAAAATTAAAAAAAAAAAAAAAAAAAAAAAAAAAAAAAAAAAAACCCAACACAGTGATACCAAAAATATCAGATAAACACAACACCATCAAAACTCATCATCAACACTCAAATTATCACAAACCTACACCAAAAAGAAAAAAAAAATGACACAATGATACCATAAATATCAGATAATTAAAAACATTAGCACCAAACGACTTATCACCAATCGACATCAAAAATAAAAACTACGACGAGACAATCACACCATGCATATCAGATACTTAAGAAAATATTGATAATTAATAACGATTAGTAAAAAAAATACCGGAAAATTGATCGGCACACCAGAAAAATCGAAAGAAATGGATGTTGATATGTGAGATATAGAGAAATGGAGTAGGTAGAATAATTATAATAACAAAGAAGATAAGTACTAACCATAAATAACAACTGGGAAACATAATAGTCTCAATATTAATGATTGCATTCTATCAAAATTACGGCTTAATATCTTTTGCATGCATCGAGAATGTAACACAGTTCATTAACCAACGATATAGTTTATAAAAAAAAACAAAAAAACAAAAAAATATCAACTTTAATTAAAAATTACTAACAAATTAAAAAAATATTAAAAAAATAAACATTTAATATGGCACGGATATATTAACTTAAATACATACAAATTTTTATCTAACTAAAAAAATAAATTTAATCACAATAAACTTATATTATAACTTCCAAGAGTCCTATATTACACAAACCTAAAGCAACATTTAAAATGCTTCAAATTGCACTAAACGTCATTTCAAAATTGAATACAATCGTTTCCTAGGTTAATAAAACACATAAAACATCAAATACGTCTTTTACCAACAAACAATTACTATAAACTTACAAAATTCAAACTTTTAATAAAAAGTTTATGAATACATAATATATCATTTAAAAAACAAAAATCAATTACAAAAAAAAACACATACAATAATTCTAACAAATACTAAAAATCAAGAAATTACAAGTCATGCCCGCCCATCGGGCGGGCTTCGAAGTCTAGTATGTATATATATATATATATATATATATATATATATATATATATATATATATATATATATATATAATTTTGACGGTATTTTTTTTATTCTGCGAAAAATATTCAAAAAATTTCAAAAATTATTATATAAATGTCAAACCTTTTTTTGTCAAAATATTTAAAAAAAAACATATGTCAAATATATTATATATATATATATATATATATATATATATATATATATATATATATATATATATATATATATATATATATAATAGGATGTACATTACGTCATCAATGCCACATATGCAACCAAAAGGCCACCTCAACGCCACTGGACGCCACCTAAGTAACATGCCACATAAGCATGCCACGTAGGCAACGTTTTACCATTTATTTAAATTTGGAATTTTTTGAATTTAAGTTGTCCAGAATTTTTTTCATTTATTAATATTTCTGAATTTTTGTAATATTTATTCAAAAAAATCATGCCTGGAGCAGGATTCGAACCTGCGTCTATTAGCCCACAAACAAACATGATTACCACTAGACCAACACATTTTTTTGATTATATCTTCCAAAACAAAATTTATAAACCTACGCAATCAATTAATGATAATTTAGACAAAATAAGTAGGTCATGTTTAAAAAAATTATATTGTTAAGCTATATTTAAGGAATAGATTAGGCATATAATCGGTTAATATGATTCTCTTTTCCTTAAATATAGTTCCTCACCACATTCATAAAACCCTAAAATATAAATCCCATGTTTATCTTCTCACCTTACGGTTTGTTACAAAAAAAATAATAAAAAAAATAGTACGCCTCTTTGAAAACCCTAATGAAACACGAATTTACGATTTTATGTATGCATATGTTGATTTTTTTCCAGTTTTTTTTATGTTCGACATCTTCTGTGCAGGTTAGTAGTCTTTTTTAAACACATGTTGTTAGAATCTTTCATTACTATCTTCAACGTAGGTAATTAATTGAATGGTTTTAATTATTATTGTTTCTTTAATAAATTTCAATTCATTTATTTTGTTACTTCTGTGGAACATGTTATTGATTGAGTGTGGTCATGTCCTTTTTTTTCAGTAAAGGAGTATATACGTGTTTCTTGGTTATTAAAACAATGATTGGAATTATATGTACCACAGGTTTGAGCATGCACGTACTTAGCTACAAGAAAAATATGTGTTGATGAAAGTAAGTGTGAACCTTTCATATGTTTTTAATTTTCTCTTTGGTTTATTGACAAAAATCATGTATGCAAATTGGTCAATGGCCATGAATTTCATATTCATAATCGTTTCCCATGTTTCAGATAATATGTATATTCATGTAGGTGAATCTTATGTGTGTATTCACAACTCTTTTCTGTGTTATTTTGGTTGCATATATTTTTTTCTTATTACGTTCCTGATGCGTTTCTATTAGATATAATTCTTTGTTCTTATAATGTTTCTTATGTTTATTCAACTGGCATCATGCCTCATACGCCAATGCCAAGGTAAGGTTTATTTTTCTCAGAAACCGTAATAACATTCATTCATTCCAAAAGGCTATTTGTTTCCTGTATAATTTTTGCTGATGTTTTTTGTTTGTTGTTTTGGTGAGACATGTGGAGCCTACATTGCATGTTTGCTGGAATGGTGAGGATCTCAACCCCAATATTTTGGCGTATATATTTATAATATTCGTGACATGCTGCTGTGACTTGTGTTTTTTCTCTATCAATTTTATCATCTCTTCTTTGTGCTGAAGTATTATGCAGATTTTTCGTAAGGAACCTTTCTTTTATGGCCATGACAACCAGGACCAGGCATATTTGCCAATGTCAATCCTCTTGGACCCCATTAGAATCGATTCTTTGGTCTCATCAATCTCTTTTACATTCAGTCCGTTCATTAGTTTATGTATCGAGCAACTTATTGACTATTAATTGAAAACTCTTATTATATTCCAAAGCTTGATCCCTGTGATCAGATTAGGCGGTCAGTTGGGTAATGGGGCAATACAGGTATATTTTTGGCACACGTGAAAACATCTTGGGTTGACATGAAACCCCTTTTGGATTACGAAGATGTATGAATAAAAAGACACTTTTGACAACTTTCTGACCCATTCTGTTATAAAGTTATCTTTATATTTTACCAGCTCAACCCATCATAAATACAATATTTAGGCAGCTGTACCAGTTCTGATGCCGCCATGAGTAGCTCAGCTGGAGAGATAGTAAGTCTATGCTCGGTTCAGAATGTTTAAGACTGTTTTACTTCTGAATTAAGGGACATTTGGGACTGCTTTTACAGTTAAATTAAGAGGTATATGGGACTATCTTTAGCTGAATTAAGGGATGGGTGGGACTGTTTTACACTTGCTTTAACCTATATATTTAGTCAAACTTCTACTTTACTTAATACAAAGGGATACTGCATAAAGTACTAGAAAAACATTTTGAAAAACCTATTTATGTTACAGAGGTTGACTTCCATCTAGATGGAAGGATATGTGTTACCTGATGACTTCCATCTAGAGGTGAGGGATGATTCTTTTTGTATTTTTATATTTTTATAAAAGCAATTAAAATCTCGGGTTTTGGAAGAGTGGGCGGAATTAGTTCCTAGTCAACTGTAACACCCCCAATTCATGGTTGCAGCGGAATTCGAACTGGGTGTTACTTGACGGCACAATAGACACAATAATAGAAAACGAACTCCAATTGAGTCGTTTTAAAAGATTTATCATTCAAATTGTATAAATATCAGAGATTACAAAATGAGGTCCCAGATGGTTCCATGTTTACAAATTAAATGAGTTTTGAATGATAATAAAATTTATAGCCCTCTTGAGTATCCGTGTCCTTCCGTGCCATCCTTGATCGTCATGAACCTGAAATACATGCTTGAGAGGTCAACACAAAGGTTGAGTGGAATTCGTAGAGTTTGTTAAATCGTTTGAACACAATATGTCGTAGTGTGAGCTATAGACTCACACTCATAGTTAGAAAACAAAATCGTTATTTATTTCACTAAGCTCATGCAACCAAAGCATTAACATCGAACCAACAAAATTGGCATTATAGAAGCCCTACCAAGGTACTTTTGCCATTATACCGCTAAATCTCAAATATAGTGCATTTGTGTGAACTCATCGTTGTTCAACACAAATGGGATCCGTCAATCCCAATAGATCTATTCACAATATTCGCGCTCACTAAAGGTAGTGACTAATGGTTCGTGATATAGGGACTTCGAACATGGCAATCGTTACTTAGTGATAATAAAACATCGTCGTGAAGCATACATTAGAAAGCATTGTGTTCGAGTAGAAAAATAATAGCATGTATTCCCCCCATGGGTTTGTAAAATAGTTAAACAATAGAAAGTGGGGCTACGAACTCACCTTAAGTAAGATAGCAAGTAATGAAGGTGATGGTTGGATCGTGTAGGTTTCTATGAGCAACCTATAATAGAATGTTGCGACTTAGGATCGGAGTAAAGAATATGAATGAGTGCCTATATATATATATCTTGCATTTAGTCCATGATGTGGTATGATGTATAGTATAAGTCTTTGAAAGAAAGATTCATGAAACATGTATGTTTTGGTATATCGTTTACTACCGTTCGGGCTGACATAATTCAGAAGTCATGTTAGTAAGCGTTCGAGGAGCCAGGACACTTTAACTCGTAAATCCACAACTCAACTCGACGGCTTACATAATGAACTCCTCACATGAGGCTCCCTACTATTGTAGTAGTTGATGAAATATATAGATATAAGTTTTGATCCGAAAAGTTACATGTCCGATATTTGGATAAACTTAGGAAAGTTTATTAGTACATGAAGATTGTTATTAGGGGTAGTTTCATAAGTCTTGTATGACCATTTCCTCTTTGTGATATCTCATGGTTCCTTTAAGTGAAGTAGATCCAAATTGCTTGTTCAATTTATCGTCAATTCCTTGTTTCATGTTTACACCTAAGTAAGCTTGTATGGTTATTTAGTCATGGCCTTGCCATGACCTTTGGTCCTTGTTCAATGGTCATGAGACTCAACCTTGGCTTTAGCCATGGTTGTGGTCTTGATTATAGGTCATAAGACCTCTTGTTCCTTTTAAAGTATAACCATAATCTAGTGACTTTCGCCTAAAAATGGGCTATTTAGAATTTGAAGAATTTTATCACTCGGAAAGCATTTGTTCCTGAACGAAAACGTCGTTCCGGACAACTTTCGTGTTTTAACTTTTTGATGAATCGGACCAGAAGTGTGACTTTCAAAACCCAAATTTGATCAGAATGGTATTTGGCAGTTTGCCGCAAAGTTTTGGTAACTTCAAATGGGCGTAACTTTTGACTCGTATACTCGTTTTAGGTGGTTCAAATTGCTATGGTTTCCTTGTTAAGTCCTCTACTGTAATATGTAATGATCCAACATCATATTTTTACCATTTTGATCAGGTTTTACCAAGAAAATCCCTAGTTTACTTGTTTTAATAACTTGTTTTAACAATCAATAACAATAACTTGTTTTGCTCACTTTTATACATCATGGACATAACTACAAGACATAATATAGCAAGAATAATAGGTAAATAACATGAACATGATTATTCAACAAGAAGCATGTTAGGGTTTGGCTTACAACTTTTGGCTTTCAAAGATGAAAGGAAGTTAACATGTAAGGATAGGACTTTGATAGACTTGCTTTAACCCACTTCACTTCATGCAATCTTTCTACTCTTGTAATCTTGAAAGATGGATGATGAAGGTTGAGGTGACTTGAGTAGATTTAAACTCAAGAGAAATCACCAAAGTTTATGTAGTTTGGAAGTGTTTGATGAATCAAAACCAAACTATAGTTTCAGGGTTGATGTTGCACTTGATTCTTGCATAGAATTGGAAGAAGATCAAGCAAAGGAGATGGTGTTGGTGTGTTGTGATGGTGGCGTACAAAGGAAGGGGGGAGGGGCTTTATATAGCCTTGAGGAGGTTACTAATGTTGACTTGTCAACACTTGGTGAGCAAGTTTTACACTTGTAAGGATCTAAGGCCATCAAGCACAAGATCAAGCCACCTAGTGTGAATCCCCCCTCCTAGTGGCGGTTTGGGATTACTTGGAGGGTAAGTGTTGGCCTTGGATGATATTATCCAAGATACTTAGTTAGTTTTGACTCCGGGAAATGCCAATCGTAAATGATTAAGCCTCAAAACGTAAAACCGGGTGTCGTAAAATTATGGAACTTGAAAGTATTGATAAACATATCCATATGTTCCATAATAAAATATAAAATGAGTGGTAGGTTCCATTTGGGTGGTAAAACCCTGCTAAAAACTGGAAACACGGGTCTAAAACGCGTAATACGTAAAATGTACGAATATTGCGTAAAATTGAGAAAAGTAAAATATTACTTTTCTAATAGGTTATAAATGATTTAAAATGACTTATAATGTCTAGACTGGGCTCAGTCTAGTATCGATTGGTATTAAATGTCTTTTAAACATCAAACCGTAAGCCTAAAAATCAAGGAATGACTTATAAAATCAAGGAATGATTTTTGGTCAATGGAGGAGGGAAAAATATGTTGACTTTTTCTAAAAAGTTGAAAACTCAAATCGTCTTAGAAACGCGTTTTGTGGTCTAACGGTTAATCGTCCATACGGTTAAGCGTGCTCATGCGAGAGTAGTACTGGCTTGGGTGACCTGCCGGGAAGTCTTTGGTCATGTTTTTCTCAGTCACGATTAATTCTCAAATAAATCATGAGTGTGTCAAACATTTTTCTGATGCGGGGTCACTTAACGCGGTCGAGTTTCGTTGTACGTAGAATTTCTGAATGACGTTTTACCCTAAAACATGTAATTCCGTGTAATTCCTTAATAACTTTCACAAAAATGAGCTTATGAATGTCAAACTTTTAATTTGCCATGGAAATGATTTATCACTCGAGCCCAAGAAATAAAAATCAAATTTCGGGAAAATTTTCGGGAAAGATGAATAGTAAAAATGAATAGTGAAATTTTCCGGGAATAGTAATTATCCTGAAAAATGCGAATTGTTACAGTCTCTACCCCTTACGGGGAACTTCGTCCCGAAGTTCTATGTGTGTCATATGTTGGAGTGGTGTCGATGAAAAGGTGTGGTTACTTATGAGGACTATAGTCTGGGATTACCAGTGATGTAGTTTGATTTGTCGTTTCAGTGTATGGTGTAGGACGAGGTTTACTTTTATGTAGGAAAGGTATGGTAATAGTCGAATATCAAAGGAAATTGATATAGCAGTCGAATATTAATAGGAATTTGAGATAGTAATTGCAATCATAGCCTAGTAGGTAATCGGTTGTTGTACCTAGTGTTTATTGACTTCATACTTATGTTATTTCGGATACAAATAAGCCCACTTGTTTATAATTCTTTATTTACATAGAGAGGCATCCCAAACAATGTAGATAAGGAAATATAAACTTATGGTTTAGTGATTTACAATGTCTTTATTTAAATGAAAAGGCGTCCCAATCCATTCAAATAATTACAAATCATCCTACACAACATTCATACTTAGTCGGTGAGTTACAAGGTAGGGTATTACGAGATGATACTGGTGTAGCAAAAGTACAAGATGAATATTCAATCTTGTAAAGCTGATAAGGGTGCTTGTGGTGTAACTAAGGATGATTTGAGCTTTAAAAGTGCATCAAGATCTGTTAATGAGCTTGTGTTTGCAACGGTTGTGAAGATAATGATGTGATATGTTGATGAACAAAAGTGTGTAGTGTATGCCCAGCATTAATATTCTTAGGTGTAGATGTTGAGTTTGCTTTGAAAATCTTAAGAGATTTTAAAGGTTTATGATGGGATGGTATCCTTAGGAACTAAACAGGATAGTACTTCTACGGGATGAAGAGAAGAATTGATAACTATCCCAAGATAGTAGTTCGGATTATCTCATAAATGAAAACTTTCAAGAATGAAATTAGGTAGTACAAATAAGGTGTTAAGATTTCGCTGAGTGGTAAAACACTATCGTGTCTCTAGATCGTTTTAAAGAATTCGGGTGGTTTATCGAGTTCAAGTAGGAAATCAATCTGAACATAACCCTAGTACAACTACTCTCAGTATTTGAAAATTTTAAGTCGAATATAGTTAGTCAGACTATATTCCACTGTCCCTAGGTTAAATATAGGTGACTAGTCTATATTTAGCCGAGGTTCGATAAAATTTCCAAATACCTAAATTAGGTATACTTGTGATATGTCTGTTGCTTTCGAGAAACTGTCAACTAAACAAAGGCGATGTCAAACCCTTCAGTTGCAAGTCCCGCCCATACAAGACTTGTAACCTATGTTTTCACATTCCATTGCATAGAAGATAGTACGGGTAGATACGTGTGGAAAGGAAGTTTTAAGTAGTTCTAAAATAGAACATACTTGGCCAGGATCACGAACTTTTAACAATGAAGGTTTCATAAGAAAACTTTGATGAATGTAGAGAAAATTAAGCTTTTGTCGATGATGGATTAGTTTGTCCTTTAGAAATCTCATATTTCTTGTTTGGAAATCGATAGATTGTGATGGGTTTTTGATATCATATGAAATGATATTGATGAGGTGGTGGGATAATTCCAGAGACCATTGCATAAATCACAATGTCTCGGAAGTAGTTTAGACCATTGTGTAACTCAAAACATTTGAGAAATGATTAAGACCATTGTGCCATACAATGTCCGGGAAATAGAAAAGACCATCGTAATTCGTTACAATATCTTGGATATAAAATGTTGGAGTAGGAACATGGTTGGGAGAATATGGTTGTGTCGAAATGCCATAGAATAGGCATGTGTAGATATGTTTAGATAAAATGATTGAAAATAACTCGAATGTATATATAAATATACTAGTATTTGTTCGTGTAGTGGAAAATGCCTAGTGTGTATATATGAATATACTTATGTTCATGTAGCATAAAATGCTTAATAAGTCCATAATCGTCTGGAGGATGGAAGACACGAAGATCGGAAGGCTATAAAATGTTTTTGCTTGTAGTGTGGTTATAGTTTAGGTCTCAATTAGACCCGTTTCTCTATAACCATGGCTCTGGTACCAATCTGTAACACCCCCAATTCATGGTTGCAGCGGAATTCGAACTGGGTGTTACTTGACGGCACAATAGACACAATAATAGAAAACGAACTCCAATTGAGTCGTTTTAAAAGATTTATCATTCAAATTGTATAAATATCAGAGATTACAAAATGAGGTCCCAGATGGTTCCATGTTTACAAATTAAATGAGTTTTGAATGATAATAAAATTTATAGCCCTCTTGAGTATCCGTGTCCTTCCGTGCCATCCTTGATCGTCATGAACCTGAAATACATGCTTGAGAGGTCAACACAAAGGTTGAGTGGAATTCGTAGAGTTTGTTAAATCGTTTGAACACAATATGTCGTAGTGTGAGCTATAGACTCACACTCATAGTTAGAAAACAAAATCGTTATTTATTTCACTAAGCTCATGCAACCAAAGCATTAACATCGAACCAACAAAATTGGCATTATAGAAGCCCTACCAAGGTACTTTTGCCATTATACCGCTAAATCTCAAATATAGTGCATTTGTGTGAACTCATCGTTGTTCAACACAAATGGGATCCGTCAATCCCAATAGATCTATTCACAATATTCGCGCTCACTAAAGGTAGTGACTAATGGTTCATGATATAGGGACTTCGAACATGGCAATCGTTACTTAGTGATAATAAAACATCGTCGTGAAGCATACATTAGAAAGCATTGTGTTCGAGTAGAAAAATAATAGCATGTATTCCCCCCATGGGTTTGTAAAATAGTTAAACAATAGAAAGTGGGGCTACTAACTCACCTTAAGTAAGATAGCAAGTAATGAAGGTGGTGGTTGGATCGTGTAGGTTTCTATGAGCAACCTATAATAGAATGTTGCGACTTAGGATCGGAGTAAAGAATATGAATGAGTGCCTATATATATATCTTGCATTTAGTCCATGATGTGGTATGATGTATAGTATAAGTCTTTGAAAGAAAGATTCATGAAACATGTATGTTTTGGTATATCGTTTACTACCGTTCGGGCCGACATAATTCAGAAGTCATGTTAGTAAGCGTTCGAGGAGCCAGGACACTTTAACTCGTAAATCCACAACTCAACTCGACGGCTTACATAATGAACTCCTCACATGAGGCTCCCTACTATTGTAGTAGTTGATGAAATATATAGATATAAGTTTTGATCCGAAAAGTTACATGTCCGATATTTGGATAAACTTAGGAAAGTTTATTAGTACATGAAGATTGTTATTAGGGGTAGTTTCATAAGTCTTGTATGACCATTTCCTCTTTGTAATATCTCATGGTTCCTTTAAGTGAAGTAGATCCAAATTGCTTGTTCAATTTATCGTCAATTCCTTGTTTCATGTTTACGCCTAAGTAAGCTTGTATGGTTATTTAGTCATGGCCTTGCCATGACCTTTGGTCCTTGTTCAATGGTCATGAGACTCAACCTTGGCTCTAGCCATGGTTGTGGTCTTGATTATAGGTCATAAGACCTCTTGTTCCTTTTAAAGTATAACCATAATCTAGTGACTTTCGCCTAAAAATGGGCTGTTTAGAATTTGAAGAATTTTATCACTCGGAAAGCATTTTTAGGTCTCGAGCTTCTTTTTTCCTGAATGAAAACGTTGTTCCGGACAACTTTCGTGTTTTAACTTTTTGATGAATCGGATCAGAAGTGTGACTTTCAAAACCCAAATTTGATCAGAATGGTATTTGGCAGTTTGCCGCAAAGTTTTGGTAACTTCAAATAGGCGTAACTTTTGACTCGTATACTCGTTTTAGGTGGTTCAAATTGCTATGGTTTCCTTGTTAAGTCCTCTACTGTAATATGTAATGATCCAACATCATATTTTTACCATTTTGATCAGGTCTTACCAAGAAAATCCCTAGTTTACTTGTTTTAATAACTTGTTTTAACAATCAATAACAATAACTTGTTTTGCTCACTTTTATACATCATGGACATAACTACAAGACATAATATAGCAAGAATAATAGGTAAATAACATGAACATGATTATTCAACAAGAAGCATGTTAGGGTTTGGCTTACAACTTTTGGCTTTCAAAGATGAAAGGAAGTTAACATGTAAGGATAGGACTTTGATAGACTTGCTTCAACCCACTTCACTTCATGCAATCTTTCTACTCTTGTAATCTTGAAAGATGGATGATGAAGGTTGAGGTGACTTGAGTAGATTTAAACTCAAGAGAAATCACCAAAGTTTATGTAGTTTGGAAGTGTTTGATGAATCAAAACCAAACTATAGTTTCAATGTTGA
>JARVZY010007197.1:0-24066 GCA_030686995.1 Artemisia argyi | reverse complement strand
TGGCAGACTTACTTACCAAATCTCTGGCACCATCCAGGTTTGCTAGTCTAGTCCACCAGATTGGTATGAGATGTTTGACACCAGAGGATCTGGAAAAGTTTTTAAAATACCACTGATCGTCAAACATCACAACTATCATTGTATAATAGTTATCTTTCTTTCTTTACTATAAACTAATGAAAACCCAAAAAGATTTTTTTTTCACATTTTATTTTTCTTAAAAAAAAAAAAAAAAAAAAAAAAAAAAAAAATGCAAGTATATCGCTTCCATTCAACACCTTGTTCTTTCTTTACAAGTGTTGAGGGGGAGTCACGCTTAAATTGCATATTTCTCGGTTCGGAGAATGTGCGGGTGGTTTATTTCACTACACTCTGTCTCATTTGGCTTAAGTCTTCATAAGTTAACTTAATAGTTAAGGGACCAATGTAGTCAATTCTTAAAGTGTCATTAATACTTTAGTACACTTGTTTGTTTCTTATAAAGTCCAAGGACTAAAGGTGACTAAAATCAAATTTTTCAAAATAAAGTAAACAAACAAACCGTACATACCAAAATACCACCACAATTTCAAAATCTAAAACCCCTAAAACCCTTTCTTAAACCTACGGTTCATAATCAAACTAGCAAACCACGACCTTGATCTTTCAATTGTAAGTTCCTATGGATTCACTTGGGTATTTCAAACATAGGATCTTGATTAATTGGTTTTTCAATGGTTAGATATCATATTATCACGAATTCGATAACTAGGGTTAGGATTTCGAAAACATGTGTAACCTGTTGTAAGGGTTAATTCTTGATGAGGTTTTGTCACTTTACTTGTTTCTAATAATTCCTCATCAGTTATTGCCTCATTCTATCATGTTTGCGTGGTTCTCGATTTCAAAAGATTGGGTCGAAGTGGGTTGTTAAGATTCTGTGATTATTTGGTTAATGTTAGTGGTGGGATTTGCTTATTAGGTCTCTTATGTGCCTTATCAATCTTGCTTGGATGTCTCTCACTACCCCTACATATTTCTCGATGTACTTAATTGGCTCGTTTGGAAAATTATCGAGATACTCTTGTCTCGTATATTATTATATCAGGGACTGGCAAATTTCTGTGATAACATGAATTGTGAAGAATACAAAGGTGTAATCTCATGAGAATTCGATTATATTCTTGTATAAGAATATTTTCGAGAAAACTGTGTCCTATCGAAATCTTTTGAAAATTATCGAGAAACTCAAGTTCTCGATAAAAATGGTTTCTCGATATAATAAAGTTTCTCGATATTCTGAGGAAATTTTCGAGAAATCATTTTCTCGATAAATTTTTTCATTTATCGAAATCTTTCTGGGAACTCCATTTTTTTCGAAATCTTCAGTTTCTCGAAATATTGATATAGGAAAGATCTCGATAAAGTTTCTCGATATGACACTTTCTCGATAATGTTTCATTTATTGAAATCATTCAATTTATTAAACTTTCTCGATAACACCAGGTTCTCGATAAGATTGATAATAGAATTTTTTCCGATAATATCAAGTTTTTCGAAAAATAAGAAATCTCGATAAAAGGTCCATGATGCATTTTTCTTCGAAATATTGTTTGGTATTATATCAATGTTACCTTGGTGTGATTCATTAAGTGTTGTGTAATGTGATGAAATGTGAATTGTGCTTGTCATGTTGTACTTATTTGCCATTTGCATTATTTGACTCATTCTTAAATGACGCATTTGTGCTTAATTGTTTCAAGTAGATATCTATATCCAATATCTAAACTGTGCTAACTCATAACACATTTGGATGTTTGATTTATGGTGATACTTTTCAGAAAAACATGGCTGAACACACTGAGAACGTCGCAGAACAACCTCTTCCATTACTCACCTTGGATGACATCACTCCCGAGAACTACAATGTCACAATTGGCAACAACAATCCCAGAGTCGATTTCAACAAGTTGAATATCACAGAGAAATCATGCAAGATTGTGAAAGATATCCTACTGGCACATCCATGCAAACCACTTCTCACCTGCTCTACTTCAGTTCCACTGTTCTATCTTCATCAGTTCTGGCTTACTGCTCAGACCAACTTGGATAATGAGTCTTTCACTGTTACCTTAGATAGCCAAGATTACTCTGTAGATCATGACGTTCTTCGAACAGCCCTTCTCATGCCACAAACTGACAACGAATTTGCTCCGATACTACCTGACTTGGAACTTCTTGACTTCTTCATTGAATTAGGATATGAGGTTGATGATGATGAACCTCTAATCAAGCTTTCCAAATTCAATGTCAAGTATATACCTCAGCCTTGGAGAACATTCTGTTTGTTGGTTGTTAGATCTATATCTGGAAGGAAAAGTGGTCATGAACATCCAAGGCTCGAACACCTGCAAACATTCTGGGGAATGGTGACTTTGACACCAATTGACTTTGCAGTTCCTATCATGAATGATATCATCTACAGTATTCAGACCGACCGTGTGAAGACTATGATACCATTCACAAGATTCACCAAGCTTATCGTTGAACATCTCTGCAAAAGTTCTCCAGAATTCATCAAGAGGATGGCTGATCCTAATGAGCCGAAGCACCTCTTCGAGGACGACTTCCCCACCTTATTCATCAAATCAACCACTTCCGCTACCAAGATCAAAGGAATGAGGATTCCCGAATACCTTCTGAATGACAACATTAAGAAAAGGGCGAACTTCAAGTTGTATGATCTGGCTTACAAAGGGGAACTGGAAGAAGCAACAATAAAGACTCGTAGCAAAGGAAGTGTAAAGTCTGGGAGTACCACGAGCACCACTGGATCACCTCATACAAGATCTAAGTCTGCTACAAAGGCAAAACCCAAGACTACTACCACACCTAAACCTACATCCAAACCTAAACCTGCTACCAAACCAAAGAAGAAGGCAACTCCTGAGTACTTTATTCGGGATGAACCTACTCCTCCACCTTCTGACACTGAGTCCGAGTTCGATACTGAATCTGATGAAGAAGAACCAGACTATGAACTGAGATACAGAGCACCTGATGAAGGATTTCCTGCAACAGAGATTGCAGTACAACAAAGTCTGGAAACTTATGAAGAAGAGACAAGGAGAAGAAAAGGAGTCACTATCAATGAGCCGAATGATGATAAAGACGAACCAATCGTTGAACCATTAGTCGATAAACGCAAACTGAAGAGCATAGTTGTCGACACTAGAACTGAAGAAAAGCAGCTTAGGAAAGAACAGAGGAAAGCAAGTCTTGAAAGCCGACTTCTATCACATCCTCCAACACCACCACCTATCGATCAGTCAGAACATGTAGGGGCTACAAGCAGTATGGTTCCTCCAACAACGTCAGAATCAGCTCCTCAACCTGATGACAACGTTAAGGATACAGACAAGACTGAAGATGTCCACATGACTGAGACTGCTACTTTAGAGGAGAATGTTGGCGGTCAAGAGAACTTAGCTACGGATCAGGAACATGAATATCTTATTACTCCAGAGTTTCTTGCACGAGAAGCAGAGGAAGCAGAGGAACGTCGTCGAAAGGAAAACGAAGAGAAGAACGCGTTCGACACCAACATGTTTCTTAAGTCATCTTCTCAGCAGACCTCCTCAGCACAACCTCCACCTCCTCAAGACTCTCCGCTAAAGGATCCAACTCCTCCTGCTTCTTCTTCAGACTCTCACAACGAGTCTTCGTCCGAATCATCACCAGAGCACTCATCACCCACACCATCTGAAACCGCATCTAAACAGCATTCGATCAATGAACCAAAACAACAAGTTGATCTTCAGGAGCAAGTGAACAAACTCACCGACATGGTTACCAAACTTACTAAACAAGTTGAGGAATTCCAGGATTCTACGCAGCTGATTGACAAGTTCTTGAAATCTGATTACGAAGGTTTTATCAGAACTGCAACACATGATTTTCTCACTGATAATCTGGTCGAGATGATCACTCCTGAAGTTGCAAACCTTCTCAAACCAATCAATGACAACTTGGATCATAGAATTAGAAGTGTCACGAAGAAAATGTTGTCTACTACACCCTTCACACTTCACACCGCAAAATCTTCTACTGTGGCTCCAACCGTCCAAGAATTGTCCCTCAATGACATGCTTGTCAAAATCTTCGACAACCTTGCCACCAAAACCACACAGACAGCTGAAGAAAAAGGCCTGTATGATGCTATGGTAGCTTATATGTCAAAAGAGTCATGCAAAGATGCTGCTGGATCCCGAAAACGGACAAGAAAAGATGACGATCGTGACCCAAACTCCAAAGGCAAGAAACCGAAGTCTGGAACAGGTCCCTCATCCTCTCTACAACCACAGAAGGACTCCACTCCTCCTGGAACTCAACAACAACCCTCAGCTACTGGTGAAGGTCAAACCGAAGATGAAGAAATGTTCATGGAACAAACTGATGACTTCCAAGATCAACTTGACACCGATTACCGTGCTCCACCTACTCATGATTCTCATGCTGGTCCATCATCACCGTCCAAAGCCAAAGACAAAGATGCTACATCCAAGTCTAAGAAATCCAAGAAGAAAACACGTCATTCATGGCTCGACAATGATGACAATCCTCAGAATGATTGGCTTACAGAAATGGTCCAAGCTCAACCTCCTCTGGAAGAAGAAGAACCTCTTCCTGGTAACACTCTTCAGTTCACCCAGGTCATTATGAAGGATCTTCACATCAACAAACTCACAAAGGCGGAGCTTAGGAGAATCAATAGGGATGCACAAGAATTCCTCAAGAAAAGATCTGGAAACAAAGTCGAATACGAATATCACATGCAGAATATAGCTAGTGCAATGTCTGCCGACTTTGACTGGTTAAATCCTGAAGTGAATATCGATCTAAGTTCCAAGAATCATGAAAAACCTTACTTCACCGACTGGACCAAACCATTACCGTTGAAAGGATTTCCTGACAAACCGAAGATACCTTACAGCTTCTTCTTTAACAAAGATCTTCGTAACATCCAGCTCACTCAAGAGATATCCAAGAAGAAATATGCTTCCTCACTCACAATCTCAGTACCAGCCGCTAGATACGAAATTCCAGCCATTGAAGAAACCACCCGTATTTTCAGCAACTCCATCGTTGCTTACGACAGAGATGCTCTACACGGAATTCAACATTGGCCTGATCGTCGTCGTCTCGGTTATACAAGCAGATTAGGAGAGACATCATTGGAAAATGTGAAGCAGAAATCAAAGATCATCGCTATCTTGGAGATTCAGCAGTCGAAACGGTTTAACTACTTATTCATGCGTGAAATTGTTGTTAAACGACAAGATGAAAAGAAGTACAAGTTCTCCGAAGCAGACTTTCCCAACCTTTATCTCAATGACATAGAAGATATGTATCTTGAAAAGGTTCAGAGTAGAATGCGCGGATTCGATAGAGACGTTCAGTACAACTTCATGGCATCGCTACTTCTTTACATCCGACGACTGATTGTTCAAGAAAGAGTGGAAGATCTTCAGCTTGGAGTGGAAAGTTACCAACAAAAGATCAATTTGACAAAGCCACAATTCTACTTTGATGGTCTCTATGACACACCACAGTTTACTCTCATCCAAGAACCATTTGGCTTCACCTACATCAACAGCAAAAAGCTACAAAGCTTCATGAGGTTCGATGAGGTACATAAATTCTGTGATGTTACACTCAAGTTTGTTCGTGATGGGCTTGTCGAAAGGTTGAATGATGATCGACGTAAGATAGCTAAGGGGGAACAACCTAGATGGAAATCCAGCTCCAGAAGACAAGTTCGTAACTTTGTCTTAAAGATTGAAGAACGGTTATTTCGACGGGAACAGATCAGACGACTGGAAAGCTACATCGGTGCCAGACCATCATTTCCTGTCAGAAACTTCGAAAGACCAGAACCTCAGTTCACTAACTTCAATGCTCCACTTCCAGACGAAGAATAACTTGGTACATCTGGTCATATTTTTTCAATATCAATTGTTTCATTGATTGAATCATTTTTCCATTATGGTTTGTGCACACATAACAGTGTACAACCCGTGCTTGTAATTAAAGGACCCTGAGGTACGCTTCAGTGCCTCAATCCTAAATATAAGGAGCGAAGGCTTCTTACTTTTGAGTAGAATTAATCAAACATTTATGATTTTTCATAATTCTACTCAAAAGGACAAGTATTTCACCTCAATACGACCTAATCACTTGTTGAGGGGGAGCACTTGTCAAAACAAAATACTTTGCTCAAAATCAAAAGTTCTTGATGTATCTCCCCATAAGACTCAAAAGGCATATTTTAATCTAAAAAATTTGTCAAAAACACCATCTTATATGCTATTTTTGAGGGGGAGAAAATGAAAAGGTGATTAAAACATACGAAGTCAAAGCTTTAAGTTGTATCATGTGCGAGCTAGACTCAGTATTAACCCAGGAATTGACGAGATAATACAAGTTAGTAACATCGAAAGGACTTATCCTCGACGGGTAATAACATCAAGTTAGTTACTAGAGCTAGTTGTCACCTAAAAGCTGACAATGCATCTCTTTAACTAACCACGTAAGCGTGTCTCGAAAAGGATATGTCTTAGTAGAAAAGTACCGTCTCGAGAAACTTTCTGTGGACTTGATCAGGCCGGGTAATAATTTCAAGCTAGTCTAACTAGTGATGTAAGCGTGTCTCGAATCGGTCGTGTTCACGGAAAGTGGATCAATTCAAAAGTGATTGCTCCTCCCGCATGTGCAAATTTATTTAAACACTTATGAGCACATGTGCAGGGGGAGCCCTTCAAAAGTGTACATAAAACTCTCAAAGTGTTAACCAAAATATTTGATTATCACAAACACCTTGAGAGATTTTTCAATCAAAGGTTTCTTGGCTAACTGTCGGAGTTATAAGGTGATTAAGATAGGAATATCCGTCCTATGATCCGCCAGAGCCGGAGGGATCTACCCAAGGACATCTCCCATAGTTAGAATTAGAAGTCCTTAGGTGTGATACAGAAAAAGGAGAAATGAATGAAAGGGAAAGAAGGAGTTGAAGAATTAAAAAGAAAAGTAAAGTAAAGGGTGAAAAGAAATAGCCCTCCATATGTTCAACCTTAGGGCAGACACCGGGTTCAATACGTATGCTACTGGTTGTTGCAAAAGACAACACCGGTATTGAAGACAAAGTCGTCATGGACCCAGTGACGCAATGCACTAAACCTTCTTAACCACTCAAGTTCTCTTAAAAGGACTTGTTTCATTCTCACAGGGGAACCCGCGTAACCTATCGACCTATCTCTTAGAGACGGTTGATATTGAAGAAGGACATCCCCAGTCTCCGCATAGGAAACCTAGGTGTGCACTTATAGAGTCTAGAGCCTTGAGATATATCAAAGATCTCTTAGGAACACTTAGTATTTCTGCAACTGGTGTTCTACATCAATGGGCATCAGTTGTAAATTATCGAGTCCTTCGCAGATCTCAGCAATCTGCCTAGAACGTTTATGAGAGGATTACATAAGTACTTCTCAATGATTGAACGGAAATCCTGCCAGGGTCAACATCAAACAGCCCTGACAGCAGGTCACTTCGGTAATCCCACAAGGGTTACGCTTAGTGTTTGCGGTGGTTCCATTACGGTCTACAGTCGTGGAGTGATCCCCAGCGACTCACCCAGTCATTGAGCTACCTAGTAGGTCTCGTAAGCTCCTTCGGGAGTATCTGATATGGGAACGGCCTGGATAAGGATTAGAAGGAGTCTTCACAATATGCTGTTGATGAGCTCTAATTCCTTATCCGTAAGTACCGGTGATTTATTGCTAACTGTCTACTCGCAGGTACCTCACTTCCATGATGACGGATTCCACATGCTCATACATGCATCTTGCTATCATCAAAAGCTCCCTCAAAGATCAAAGCAACACAAAGTTCAAAGTAAGATTCTACGCCAAAAAGAAGAATCTACAAAGTTTAAAGACCAAAGATCTTAAGTGAAAGAAAGGGACTATGTGCATGTATAAGTCTGAATTCAAAAGATGTATGAGCATGTTGGAATGGTGGACAACCACCACAGACGCAGGAGTGACGAATGGCAGAGTACTTCGTAACACAATCACTACAACATCATCAAAGAACAAAGACAAAGAGCAAAGTATATCCAACATTATTCTTATCATTTCTGAAGACGTCTAAAGCTATGAAAGTCAAAGATTAAGACAAAGACGTCAAGCAACCTTGATGACCGACCCTTAGGGGGAGATTGTTGGAACCATAGTTTTACTATTTTATCAAGTCTCGGTCATTTGTAATAATGCTAGGTTGCTTAGTTATTATTTACTTTCATTTACATTTTGTATTAAGTTTACTAGGCTTAAGTATGTAGTCCATGGGCCTCAAAGCCCATACGATTTGTAAGGAGGGAAGGAGTAGGAATGTTGCCCTAGCTCCTTTCCTATAAATACTAGTCTTAGGCCTCTTGTAAACTTGGTTGGTTATTTGAAAACATTAAGGAAACTCTTGCATTTCATTTTCTCAAATTTCTCATAATCATCCCACTCTCATTCTCATCTCATTTCTTTATCAATCATACTTGTGTTTACAAAATGGTGACCTAACAATGTTCCCTTCTAAATATTTTTTTGATTCCATAGATCGATTTCAAGTTTTAAAATACAATTTATTTTTAAAATCTTGATTAACCTGGCTCTGATACCAATTGTGGAAAACTATAAGGGGGGGGGGTTTGAATAGTTTTACGTCTTTTTAATTTTATCAAAACTTGTTTTATTACTTCTATTTTATGTTAGGTGAATACTTACATACTTATAAGTACTTAAGTATACGCAAGTAAATAATGACGATATAATGAGTATGACTTATAAGCACTTATCTACGCTAGTAAACAATAGCAATACAGATAAGTATGTAAGTAAAGAGATAAGGATGGAAAGATCGCACCGCGAGACAAAGGATTTATAGTGTTTCGGCTACGAAGCTCCTCTTCGTCCTACTCCACTCCCCGAGCACCTAACTCGAGAGTTTTCTTCACTATGTCAACAAGCTCCCTTATGGCGGAGAAACCTTACACACCTTAGCTTACATTGTTTAACGACACCAAGCTAAATGTCGAGTTCTAATCGTAGCTAGAACCAATCTCACACCATTACACAACTTAGCACAACTTCTAGACAACTTGTACACTCCACAACTACTACACACCTTCACTACTTCACTACTTCTTGCTCTTCACAACTCTACTTCTTCTTCACTACTTCTACTCACAACTAACCCACCTAGATCTGTCTAATTACAAGCCTTCTACACTTTTACAAGTAATATACACAACTACTAGACAATATACACAAATGTACAATACTTCTTAACTTGTTGTTGAAAGAGTATTCTTCTTTTGCACTTTGAGAGATGAGGGAATGAAAAGATTGGATCACTTGAAACAAGGATTAATAATCTTATGATCAAAGGATTTTAGCAGGATGTTTAAAGAGAATTGGATCTGAAAATTTTCATGCAAAAGGTGGGGTAAAATACCAGGATTGAGCCTGTATTTACAGGGAATCATTTCTAACAACAGGAGCGTGCCGGTCCCCTTAAATGGTGGCCGACCCCCTTAAAATTAAGGGAGCCGCCCCTTATAATTAAGGGGGCCGCCCTCCTTTAACGGCCAGATTTCTTGTCTTTTTATGAGAAAATTTTATTTGGTAAAAAACTACCTGATTTTGGTTAAAAATTTGATTCCATATATTTATTATAAATTAAACATTTTCATTTATTAGCATAAATGTTTTTCAAGAAAATATAAAGAGTTTATATAATTTTATAAACTTTGTAATGTTTAAATAAAAATTCCTTTGATCATAAAATGTATTAGTCACTTGTTTATTCATACCTTAAGTGATTTTGTTGGATGAAATGATATTAGTTCCCAAATACTTGTTTACGTATTAATTTTACGTTTAATGTTTTTACATTTTGTGATCATCAAAACTTAGGGATATCAAAAAATATTAATAATATTTTTATACATTATTTATATCAACAACAAGTTTGATACAAGAGGAGTTCCTTATGTGTTTTTGGGCTATCCTCAACATCAAAAAGGTTACAGGCTTCTTAATCTTCTAACACATACTAGATTTGTGTCAAGAGATGTGGTGTTCTATGAAAATATCTTTCCTTACTCTAAAACAAGCATGTCACAAGTACTGAAACCTATACATGCACCTATATCATCTCCTATATGGTATGAGGATCTTATTACTCCCACTCAACCTTTGAATCAACAAACACCAGCTGCTGAATCTTCTTTAACCCCAACTGAATCATCTACAACTTCACCTATTGATAATTATGTAGAACCAGTGGTTGAACCAGTAGTTGAGCAACCTATTCCAATTTTTGAACCAGTGTTTGGCACAACTAGTAATACTCAAAATGAGGGTGTTAGAAGATATTCCAGAGCCACAGTGTAACCTAGTTGGTTAAAAGATTATGTTACACCTACTCTTCCTAGAGCAAATCAAGTTTCAGTTACACTACTGCAATCTTAATTTCATGCTTTCTTATGTGCTTTGGTGGCTCAATCTACACTAACTAGTTTCAAAAAAGCAATAAAGCAGTCTGAATGGTGTGATGCAATGAATGTTGAGTTAAGAGCTTTGGAGGAAAATGTCACTTGGGAGGTTACAGTTCTACCCAAGGACAAACATGCAATAAATTGTCACTGGATTTTCAAAACTAAACTCAAAGCTGATGGTTCACTTGACAAAAGAAAAGCAAGGTTGGTGATTAATGGTAATAGGCAGAGAAAGGGAGTTGACTATGAGGAAACTTTTGCTCCAGTGGCCAAAATGGTGACTGTAAGGGCTCTTTTAACAATAGCAGCCATGAAAGGATGGGACATTTGTCAAATGGATGTTTCTAATGCATTTCTTCATGGAGATTTTTTTGAAGAAGTTTACATGCACTTGCCACAAGGTTATGTTGGTCACGGAGAGTGTGAAAAATGATGTTCCCAAACAAAACCTTGTCTGCAAACTTAAAAAGTCTTTGTATGGCCTCAAGCAAGCACCAAGACAATGGTTTGCTAAATTGTCATCTGCCTTGTTGAGTTTTGGATACACTCAGTCAAAGGCTGATTATTCTCTGTTTGTTAAGTCCAACAAGGAGTTTTCACAGTTGTTCTAGTCAATGTTGATGACTTGCCAATTACTGGATCTAGTGAAGCAGAAATTAAAAAGTTGAAGTCTTAGTTAAGTTCTCAGTTTCACATGAAAGATTTGGGAGAGCTAAACTATTTTCTAGGTTTGGAAGTTGATAACATCAAATAACCCTGATATTTTAGCATCAAATTCCCGTGTTTATTGCCTCATTTATTATTAATATTATTAATATTGTACTTAATTTGTTCATATTTTGTTTATAATGACATGCCAGGATTAATGAGGCATTGGAGCTGAAAAGGTACGAGAAAATGCCTATTGAATGCAAAATATACTCTAAAGACAAGCTACGGCGTATGTGGTACTTTGGACTACGCCGTATCTACCTTTTTCGAGGCCAAACATCTAGGTATTATGAAGGTTACGCCATAACCATAACATGAGGTTACGGCGTAGTTATGACATCGAGAGGAATCTAGGTGACTGAAGAGGTTACGACGTAATTATTAATCGAAGTTACGCCGTAAAGATGTGTACGAGAGGATGAGTTTGAGCTAAAGAAGAATTACGACGTAGCTCAGCAATTTATTTACACCGTAATATATTATCATGAAGGCTACGACGTAGTTAGTAATTGGACTACGCCATAGAAATATTATCGGAGTGGATATGTATTGACAGACGAAGAGTTACGGCGTAACATAGTGAATTAGTTACGCCGTAATTGATTACGTGGGCACAAAGGAATGTTGAGAACCGAAGATAACAAGAGAATGAGACCATGAGACTAATTTTACATGAAACTAGACTCAATTATCTTCGAAACATCAAGTCGCACGTCCCGTGACGACTTACGGTTCAAAAGATATGATTTTTTCTAAGATGGCCAGATTTCGGACCTCCTCGTAACATGAGTTACGGCGTAGCTCACTTTTCAGCTACGCCGTAACGGTATCTGAGCCTATCAATACAACCCTAAATCTGCACTTTAGGGTATCTCTCTTCACCCCCTCTTAGGGGTCGATTAGGGCACCATTCCAGGGCGATTTCCAGCAGTTCCAAGCCATATTTCCATGGAGAATTCCCCACCAAGCATCATCATTGTTAGCTCTCCATCAAGTAATTTGTATCAAACATTATGTTTAATTCAATCCAAGTTTTATTCATCATTGTTGGTTCAAGTTACTCTATGATTGGCTAAGCACCTCTGGTGCTAGCCTAATTATTACTCCTTTATTGCTTTAATTACGTTTCCATACCTTTCTTGAATGCTTTTACGTGTGTGCATGCTTAGTTTATCTTGAGAACCTCTTATTTCGGTAGTTTTTATATCTGGTTGTATCCGTTACGCTAGCTTTAATTGAATTAAGACCCCAATTGAGTTAGTAGGCTAGAAGAATTGACCATAGGACACTAGCCTGATGGATTGCGAGGAAATAGGAGGGATGACAACTGACCATATTGCCTCGTGTGCGAATTGACCATAGGATCACCTACCCTATTTGATAAACTTAAGAAGTTAGGGAAATGGTCTATGATCGTGACAACGGGCCATTAGAGATAAATCTAGCATGTAGTGGCACTTAATGACTCAAACCCGTCTACCATACATCGGCTTACTACATGGGATACGCCATGGTTCCTGACAAGATTCGGGGGAGATAGGCTAGGGACTTGATCATATGCACCTAGTGATATATGTCCGCCCCACCTAAAGCATAAGATTAGGGAACATGATTACAAGCGATATAGGATGAGTAATTAGGCCAGTATACTTCTCCCCCCTGCTCACAACTTCAGTTTACTTTCTAAGTTTCCATTTACATTTCTGTCTTATTAATCATTTCAACACTCAAATCAGCTTAATTTCATGACACCTAGACTTAGATTTATTCCGCACCACATAGCTCTTTGGACGACCTCGGTATTACCATTAACTAGCCTACACACGACCGGATTCTCTGTTCGTTAGTGCATAAAGGTAGACCATAGGTATAACAAGAATTATAAATATTAAAACCTGGTCAGTAATACATGCATCAAGTTTTTGGCACCGCTTCCAGGGAGCTATATTAGGATTTTAATTTATGTCTTGTATATATTTTTGCTTTTTGATTTACATTTGCTTTTTAGGAACTTTTTGTTTTTTGTTTTCTTTTTCCTTTCTTTTCTATTTTTGTCTGTTTTTGGATTTTAGGTAATCATGGAGATGGAACTGGATATTGAGCAAATGACATTGAATGAATACTTGGAGTATGAGCACGAGGAATATGAAAGAATTATGAGGAATCTTCGATCTAGAAGATTTTCTGCAAGACCGCCACCTCCAATGCCTGTCTATCAATCTCCCGTTGGATATTCTAATAGGCATTATGTATCTCCTCAAGTGTTCGAAGAGATGGACATGGGTAACATGAACATTCAAGAATATGAGTGGTACATTGCCAATCATTGTCGAAGGGAGATTAGTTTGAATCACAAGGTTGCATCTAACTTTAGTGATTGTTTTCAAAACACACCTGATCCCCAACCTGAAGACATGGAAACTGATGATGATGCATTCATGTCTGAGGAATTCCGTACAAGATCAAATGGGGAAGATCCAGATTCCGACAAGGAGGAGATCGATGCTTGGTGTGACAATGAAGAATTCGGGGATGTGAACCATAAAAGTGAGGACCTTTTTAACTTTCCTATTTCTCCTATTTCTAACGCTTTTGCTAGTGTTTTTGAACAGGATAGTGACGAGGAGGATTTCTATGAGGAAGTTGAGGAAATGGATTTGGATTCTTATTGGGATATCACGGTGGAAGATGATGAAAAGCTTGAAGAAATCTTGACACCCACCATGTTTGACGAACCTAACCCCATGCTGGAAGCACAACCGTTGACCTCACCTATCACACCCCCCGATGACAACTATGAAACACCAACTACCAACCCAATTTTGGACGAGCTTTTAATGGAATTTGGTGATGAGCTTTTGGATACTACAGTGATTGATGAAGAAACCGGATGCGATCCTGCAAGGGATGTGGAACTCGAGCCAACGCTTTATCCAGAACCTTTATCATTCACTATGGATGTAGAGGTTAGCATGGCCATTATTGAGAAGCCGGTTAGTCAACAACTACACGAAAAAGTCAATTATCGACTAATACGAGTATGGTAATAAGGGAAATGAAATCTCCAATAAGGTACAACTATAATTCATCATTTCCCTATTTCATGGCTAATTCACACCCTTATGGTGTTTATAGCTACTTTCACCCACACTTGATTTCAAGTGAGGGGATGAACACCCTATTATGCAGTAAATAAGGGTGGAGTCAAGCTCGAGACTCAAACAAAAACAAGCGCTTCATGGGAGGCAACCCATGCTTATCTTTTTATTGTCGTTTTGTTTTTAATTTTTAGGATTTTATGCTTGGTATGTTTGTTTTCTTATTTTGTAGGAATTGGAGCAAGGAATTCAACGAATGGCTCACTTAAGAAGAATCATGGCTAGGATTTCCTTCTGTGAACAAAATAAGACGTAACCCCTGTCTATGGTTACGCCGTAACCTCCTCTCCGAGAGCTGGTGACCCTCAGGTTTTACCAGTAACGGCGTAACTAGTAATTTCAGCTACGCCGTAACATTTCTTGTATCTTTATTTTAATCTCTCATACCATAGCTTTGTTTTAATAGTTAAATGAACTTTGTGGGTGTGTTCCCTGTAAACCCTCACGAGACTTCACTCATCCACTTGGGACACCAAGTGGTTTAAAAGGCTTGTTGCATGCGCTAAATGCAACTGTGATTCCTACGAAAGTGAGTTAGTATTTTCATTTTCTTTACTTGATGATTTTCTAGTATGATGCACTGGGTTGTTTAAGTGAATTCTGGTTATTAAAGATGGCTCAAGGATCTCAAGGTGGGACATGGTTACTCGTGTATCTTCAATCATTCTCAGCAATTCCATGGGAGTTTTTCGTTCCTTTTCTAACCCTTCCTATTTTTCATTTATATGCTTATGTATGACCCAAGTGGGGGGAAGGGATTAGAAATAAACACCCACCCGATTTTATTTGCCTTTGTTTTTCTAGTTTTTAGTGAAAAATGTTTCATTCATTAAATCTTGACATGTTTTCCATTACTTAACTGGATTTATCTAGACTGAGCACACCTACCCAATATTTACATTGTGTGAGGATAAGCCTTTCAGTTTTCCCTTTATACGTAATACCACTAAAAATGAGTGTGCCGGTGGCTGTAGTAGACTTTAGAACTTGGCCTTGTATATCTTTTCGAGACCATTATAGTGAGCATTATACCGAGGTAACTTGGTGTAATCGATGCAGCTAGGAATAAAGGCATATTTTACGATAAACCCAAATAGCCCAAATAATTATGTATTGTGTATATTGACTTTTCACATCTAGTCAATCCCCCTGTTAAACCCATTTGTTGCACTCACCTTTAGTGCAAGGTACCCCTAGATACACCCTTCAGAGCCTTTCCTTTCATTTTTGTTCAACCAATATATGTTTCGTTACACCTATCGCCTACCCTACCCTGTAGTTTCTTATAGTCCATGGTCCAGGCGTTGTTAGTTTGTTTTGGTTCACTGGTGGAAGTCGCGGGTTTTGATTAAAGGGAAGTTGGAAGAAGATTGGGTTCAGAAGATAGTTGATCTCAAGTCAGGGGATACCTTATGCGTCTGTATTATTGTATACCTTGTCTATGCAAAAAAAAAAGAATAAAATAAAGAACATGCAAGCAAGGGTTTGTTTATTTATTGTATAGTATTCAGTATTCTCACATGGTTCAACTGGCGCAACTTTTACATATCCGTTTTGATGTCTTTTAACGGATGAAATTTTAAATCCGTACATTTCTATCTCACCTTCCATGATTAAGTCAATATTTGTACAATGGGGGCATTGTACATCTCAAGTGGGGGGGATGTGAGATAGAAATTAGAAGATTATATGGTTTCTGGAGAAAATATGTGAAAATTTCACCCAAATTTGAAAATTTTTAAGCACATAAATTTTTTTTCCATTGATGATGAAGATCGAGTTAATGCATCTTACTTTCCTAACTTTTGGTTATTATGAGGCACGACACTACATTTTATAGGCATTGTGTCGTGTATTGAAGATATTGAAGACCCCTTGACTCTTGACCCTCGATTTTTGCTATGGGATTGAATGCGACTATTGATGGGGCGATTGTGGACTTTAGGGAACTATTTGTTTCATGTCATTTTATTTACACCCATTAATATTTTCCCATGTCTTATCCTACCCTTTTGTCATGAATCATGCTTAGGTGATTTTCGAGCAGGCATTGGTGTCTTGGCCAGCATTCTGGTCATGTATCGATGTTCTTTGTCACCTTCGCCGTAGTATGTTAGTAATAACAATATAACCCCATAAGTCTTTGTGTCGTGTCAACCCTTTTGCCTTTTGGAATAGCTGCATCCATAGACTCTAGTGGTGGATATTAGTATCTTTGCCAAGCCTATGATAGAATACTCGCCATGACTGAGCAGTTGACTGATCACGCCAAATATAAACACATATATTAGTGAGAGACAGTGAGATTTTCAATTCCCTTTTCGTGAGGTGCTCGGTATGGAGATTTTCTAGCTTAGGTAATTTTTAAACTCATAATTTCCAGGTCATCTTGGGAAATATCTTTTTAAGAATAAATTAAAAGGTCTACTTGAGGGCAAGTAGAGTTCAAGTGGGGGAATATTTGATAACATCAAATAACTCTAATATTTTAGCAACAAATTCCCGTGTTTATTGCCTCATTTGTTATTAATATTATTAATATTGTACTAAATCCGTTCATATTTTGTTTATAATGACATGCCAGGATTAATGAGGCGTTGGAGCGGAAAAGATACGAGAAAATGCCTATTGAATGCAAAATATACTCTAAAGACAAGCTACGGCGTATGTGGTACTTTTGACTACGCCGTATCTACCTTATCGAGGCCAAGCATCTAACTATTATGAAGGTTACGTCGTAACCATAACATATGGTTACGGCGTAGTTATGACATCGAGAGGAATCTAGGTGACTGAAGAGGTTACGACATAACTATTAATCGATGTTACGCCGTAAAGATGTGTACGCGACGATGAGTTTGAGCTGAAGAAGAATTACGGCGTAGCTCAGCAATTTAATTACGCTGCAATATATTATCATGAAGGCTACGACGTAATTAGTAATTGGACTACGCCGTAGAAATATTATCGGAGTGGATATATATTGACAGACGAAGAGTTACGGCGTAACATAGTGAATTAGTTACGCCGTAATTGATTACGTGGGCACAAAGGAATGTTGAGAACCGAAGATAACAAGAGAATGAGACCATGAGAATAATTTTACAAGAAACTAGACTCAATTATCTTCGAAACGTCGGGTGGCACGTCCCGTGACGACTTACGGTTCAAAAGATATGATTTTTCTAAGATGGCCAGATTTCGGACCTCCTCGTAACATGAGTTACGGCGTAGCTCACTTTTCAGCTACGCCGTAACGATAATTGAGTCTATAAATACAGCCCTAAATCAGCACTTTAGGGTATCTCTCTTCACCCCCTCTTAGGGGTCGATTAGGGCACCATTCCAGGTCGATTTCCAGCAGTTCCAAGCCATATTTCCAAGGAGAATTCACCACCAAACATCATCATTATTAGCTCTCCATCAAGTAATTTGTATCAAATATCATGTTTAATTCAATCCAAGTTTTATTCATCATTGTTGGTTCAATTTACTCTATGATTGGCTAAGCACCTCTGGTGCTAGCCTAATTATGACTCCTTTATTGCTTTAGTTATGTTTCCATACCTTTCTTGAATACTTTTACGTGTGTGCATGCTTAGTTTATCTTGAGAACCTCTTATTTCGGTAGTTTTGATATGCGGTTGTATCCGTTATGCTAGCTTTAATTGAATTAAGACCCCAATTGAGTTAGTAGGCTAGAAGAATTGACCATAGGACACTAGCCTAATGGATTGCGAGGAAATGGGAGGGATGACAACTGAACATATTGCCTCGTGTACGAATTGACCATAGGATCACCTACCGTATTTGATAAACTTAAGAAGTTAGAGAAATGGTCTATGATCGTGACAACGGGCCATTAGAGATAAGTCTAGCATGTAGTGGCACTTAATGACTCAAACCCGTCTACCATACGTCGGCTTACTACATGGGATACACCATGGTTCCTAACAAGATTAAGAGGAGATAGGCTAGGGAACTTGACCATATGCACCTAGTGATATATGTCCGCCCCACCTAAAGCATAAGATTAGGGAACATGATTACAAGCGATATAGGATGAGTAATTAGGCTAGTACACTTCTCCCCTGCTCATAACTTCATTTTACTTTCTAAGTTTCCATTTTCATTTTTGTCTTATTAATCATTTCAACTCTCAAACCAGCTTAATTTCGTGACACCTAGACTTAGATTTATTTCGCACCACATAGCTCTTGGGACGACCTCGGTATTACCATTAACTAGCCTACACACGACCGGATTCTCTGTCCGTTAGTGCATAAAGGTAGACCATAGGTAAAACGAGAATTATAAATATTAAAACCTGGTAAGTAATACCTGCATCAGAAGTGTGCAAAAGTGAACAGGGCATCTTCATATCTCAGAAAAATATACTTTGGATTTGCTAAAAGAAAATGGATTGTCCAATGCAAGACCTTAGAAACTGCCTATGGATCCTCATGTCAAGTTACAAGCAGATATTTGCACTTTTTTGCTTGATCCATAAGTTTACAGAAGGCTTATTGGAAAGCTGATCTACTTGACAATCACTAGACTTGACATACGTTTGACTGTTAAACTCTTGAGTCAGTTCATGAAAAATCCAACTTCTGTGCATATGCAAGTAGTAAAGCATGTGTTGAGATACTTGTTGACATCACCAGGACAAGGAATATTGTTGGCTAATAACTCTGCAGTCCATTTGACAGCTTATTGTGACAGTGATTGGGCTAGTTGTCCTATGACAAGGAGGTCCTCCACTGGCTATTGCATTATGTTTGGTAATGCACCTATTTCCTAGAAATCCAAGAAACAAGGAGTTATCTCAAGGTCTTCAGCAGAAGCTGAATATAGGGCTATGGCACTTACATGTTGTGAAGTCACTTGGCTTGTTGCTTGACTTAAGGATTTGGGAATAAGTGATCTTGGTCTAGTTGACTTAAAGTGTGATAATCAAGCAGCTTTGTACATTGTTGCCTACCCAGTGTTCCATGCCAGAACAAAACACATAGAGGTGGACTGCCATTATGTCAGAGATCAAGTTAAAGGTGGTCAAGTTCGTCCATCTTATGTTTCTACAAAAGCACAGTTGGCAGATGTGTTTACTAAAGTGTTAACTGTGGATCAACATTCAAAACTATTGTCCAAGTTGGGAGTTTCTAGTGCTTGCAACTCACCACTTGAGGAATGTGGAAGTGAAAAGGGAAAGCCACAAGGACTGCAGTGTGACAAGTAGATTGTGCAAGGACTAGAGTTGTAAATATTTCAAAATTCTGTTACTAGTTAGTTTATATTCCCCTGTATATGTACTCTGTCTTGTATCCATTTCATTCTAATGAGAATCATTTTCACCAAAGTGTGTGTGTGTAAATGTATATTCTCTTTCACTCATTATTGTTCACAATATAACTAAAGAAGATGCACTTTGTCATCTTTTTTTAATAAAGAAATTCATGTAAAACCAACTGGAGTAAGCTCAAAAAGCCACAAAGCCTCGCCTTTTAGTCTAAATATCAACAATAGGGAGTAGTAAAGATCAAGATTTTTAGCATGTTTTTGTTTAAAGTCTAAATTACAAAACCACACACATAACTTTATTCTTTCAAAAAAATTAAAACTTTAGTGTGCCGGTGACTTGTAAACTTTAGAACTTGGCTTGTATACTATTCGAGACCACCATAATAAGTATTATTGATATAATTGGAGTGACTTGTCTAACTTGGTAAATTTCTAGGATTACACCTAAAAAGCCTTTATATGTTATGTGATATTAACTAAATACACTGGTTAGTTAACCCCCGTATAAACCCTTTGTTAACTCTCACCTTTAGAGTAAGATACCCCTAGAAAAACCCTTAGAGCCATTCCTTTCGTTTCTTAAACCTTTGCTATAATGTTTTGTTACACCCTTACACCTTAGCCTACCCTTTAGATTAAAATCCACGGTTAATTGCTTTAGGCAAAGTGGGTTTCCTTATATTACATGTGTTCGCGTGTGTAATTCATTATCTTTGGTTACATCGGGAAATTGCACAATGCAATTGGTATGAAAGTACATATTGTATAATTTTTAGTTTATTTTTTGTATGTTTGCTACTTTCACTATTACAGTTATTTCTGAAAGTATGAAGAGTATGGAAAAATTATCCAGAAAAATAGTGATAGAAAAGTTGTGAAATTTTACACATTTATGTTGATGTCTTAAAAAAATCGAAAAAATAGAAAAGAAAAAAGAAAAAAGAAAAGTTGGAAGTTTGTTTTAACCAACTTATGTAAAGTTTTGTATTAAGTGGGAGATACCACCACTATTTGTTGTTGTATATTGTATTTATGGATTGAATGGGAGTTGGCCGTTATTGGAACGCCAACTAAGGTTATTCTTTGATTGAGATTTTGTTGAGTATAATTCGTGTCTACCTAAAGCGTGTGTTTCAAGTGTTAAAGCGTGAGTTATTCAATGATATGAATCTTATTCATGGGATGGTTGGGAAAGTGATTAACCACACTTAGGATTTTAATTTATCTGTTTTGTTTGTTTTTCATTTTACACGAATTTGTATCCCAAATATTATCCATACCCTATATCATTCTTCATCCAAACCTTTGATTTATTGAGATTAGGGATTTGAGCAATCTTAAGTATCGTAGTCGTGGATTCGGCTATGTATTTATGATTTTGTCACCCTTTTTGATATAATATTATTGGTGAAGATTACTTGGTCCTATCTTTAGCCTATTCGAGTTAACGAATTGTGCAATTGCAAGTAATGTGGTCGTGGATTCGATCATGTATTTGTAATTTTGTCGCCTTTTCTGGAATATGAGATCGATTGAGATTAAACAGGATGATCAACCCTTAACCAACAAACCCTTTTTACCGCTTTAGACTTGTTACTCCTTGGCTTTAGTGGGGGAGATGTGCATACTTGCCAAGCCTATGATAGAATATTCGTCACGACTAAGCAACTAAACGATTTAGAATTGTTTTACATTGAAAAATTATTTTGGTTTCTACTTCGTTAAGTGTTTGGTTGTGTGATTATGACAAAACGAATACGTGCTTAATAATAAAAATAAATCCTAACATCTTTTAGGATACATTTTCATATGATTAATTCTAAGGTTTACTTTGAAACAAGTAAAGTTCAAGTGGGGGGATATTTTGATGAACTCAAATAAATACATTTTATTATAATCATTTATCCTATTTATTTGATTTGTTTAATTATATTATATATGAGAATCGATACATTAATGTTTACTTTAGTGATTCTCAGGTAAAAACAAGCATTATGTGAAACTTGGCGATTTTGGACTAATTATGGACCAAAACAAGCGAGATGTCAAAAGTCTACTGAAATCCAGAAGATGCGCCGTATCTCACTCAATAGATACGACGCAATATCATACTTAGAAGAATTCGAAGACCATTGCCTGACTTTGAAGAATGCACCGCATGCAATTCTGCCATGCGCCGCATATGAAACTTTGGTCAAAGAAGAAGATCAAGCTCGTTCTACTCCAGATACGCCGCACTACACTTCTGACATACGGCGTATCACTATCAAGATTTCACCAGACACAATCCAAGACAGTTAATATACATGCGCCACATAAAAAGATCAAGTTACGCCGCATCTGAAGAAGGTGTACGAATATTCCAGAATATATTAATCTTGGACCCCACGTGAAGTTATGTCAATGCGCCACATCTACTAATTCAGTGCGCCGCATCGATCCCTCAAACAGAAACTATAAATAACCCAAGGTTAGACGAATTTAGAAGACTTTTTGAATAACCCTAGAGCCGAATTCAGACGACCAAGCAGCACAAGACACACCACAAACAAAGATACAAGAGATGTAAGATGGTCCTGGATGTATTCAATTCATTAAGTAGTTTTGTTTGATTGTATTAGTACGCTTTAATTCATTAGGATTGATGGGCTTGTGTCATGTGACTACGGAAGATCATGCACTCCCCTTAATATTGCTTTCCCATTAATTAAAGTTTATATGTTGATGTATTTGGTGACTTTTATTAGTGCATTGATAACCTCTGTGTCTAGCTGAGTCTTGCTTGGGTCGCCATGCCACTTCCTCGCCTATTTATTCTAGTGTCTCTAGAAAAGTAGGATAGACATAAGTAATCATTAAGGGTTTACTCGCCGATAAGATTAGAGCCAACGAGAAAGGTTTAATTATATAAACTTCATATAAAACTAGCAATAAAACAAGTGACAAGATATTTAATTATCAGGATAGGTCTTCTTATGTCTCAAATATCTATCTTTGTATGTGTGTGCTAATTGTTGATTCGTGCTCATTAGTTTAGTTTTCTATTTAATTATAACCAAAACTGTGCCAGTCTCTCAGACTGAACCCCCTTGCGTTAGATTAGGTTGTATAACTAACTTAGGATATTAAAATACTGATTAGAATAACTAGATAATACATTTCACTCTTAGTGATCTACACTCTGCTTACCATTATATTCATAATGACCGGGTACACTGCTCGGTAAGTGTGTGTGTTATTGATAAGTTGGCTAAATATAAATTTAAAACTTGAGTAGGCATTAACACTGCTAAACCACAACGACACATCACGCCCATCAGTGATCCATCAAAGTCTATGGTAGTGGTGGTGGGCATATTTTCTCCCCTAATTGGTCCTGAAACAGCATGCATTTCCCCTTGTTTTAAGAATTTTATAGGGTTCTTATAGTTTATAGGTTCAGGATTAAACATACTTTTCTTCTAAGAATTATTAATTACCTCTTCACCTACATATTTCTTAAAACCTAACCCTAACTCAGATGTTACAAACTGACTACCATAGAGCAAGCTAGTTAACTTATCACCAGAAATTAGCCATTCTTTATGCCTAGCCACTTCCTTACCCAAATCGTCTTGCAATATCTGTTTCTCTAAATCTACATTGGCTTTTTCTTTCTTAGAATATTTTAACTCATTTTTGGTATTTGTCAAATCTCTTTCTAAAACTTTTATCTTTTCCTCATAAGCAAGCTGGTTCTTTTGAAACCAAACCTTTTGTTTTTTTAACAGTTTAACTGCTCCTCTATAAGTTTGTTCATTGATATAGCAGTCATTATAAAGATTTTTTAAATTGTCAAACTCTTTCTTAAGCTCATTAATTTATTTTCACAACTATATATGCATGGATATACCTGAGATGGAGTTCCCATGAGAGCAAACTCTTCTGATTCACAGCCAGCTACCAATGACAAGACCTAATCACCATCTTCCATAGTTGCAGAGGGCTCATGATCATTCCAATTGATATAAGCATCCAGAGAAACCATGGCCTTAGATCCAGCTTACTCTTCTTTCTTCTTGTAACTTAAGTATCATGCTTGGTCATCACTCTTCTTGGCAGTGCATTCTCTAGGAAAGTGGCCAATTTTTCCACATGAGAAGCACTTCACCTTGGTCCTATCAAATATGCCTGCATCCCTTTCCTTGAGATTGATCTTCCTCCCAACCTTTTCTTCAAACTTTCTGACATTCACAGACAGCATAGCCATTTGCCACTTGAGATTCATCTCTTCCAGATCCAGTGAATCTATCTGATCCAAATCCTCAA
>JARVZY010000751.1:0-28821 GCA_030686995.1 Artemisia argyi | reverse complement strand
GAAAAAATGTTGAAAAGGTGTGAAGACACCAATCTATGTCTAAATTGGGAAAAGAGTCACTTTATGGTCAAAGAGAGCATTGTCCTCGGCCATAAGATTTCCAAGAATGGGATTGAGGTTGACAGAGCTAAGGTTGATGTCATTGCTAAATTGCCTCACCCTACTACCGTCAAAGGTATTAGGAGTTTCTTGGGTCATGCCGGTTTCTATCGTCGATTTATACAAGATTTTTCAAAAATCTCACGGCCTATGACTCATCTCCTCAAAAAGGATGCTCCTTTTATCTTCTCACCAGAGTGCATCGAAGCTTTTGAAACATTAAAGAAAAAGCTTACTGAGGCACCCATTCTTGTTGCCCCCGACTGGGATTTACCCTTTGAGCTTATGTGCGATGCAAGTGATTTTGCTATCGGTGCAGTCTTGGGGCAACGCAAAACGAAACACTTTCAGCCTATCCACTACGCAAGCAAAACTATGAACGAAGCTCAAACTCATTACACCACTACGGAAAAAGTATTATTAGCCGTGGTGTATGCTTTTGAGAAATTTTGGACATACTTAATCTTGACTAAAAGCGTAGTGTATACGGATCACTCGGCTCTAAAATATCTATTTGCAAAACAAGATGCAAAGCAGAGATTGCTCCGTTGGGTTCTCCTCCTCCAGGAATTTGATATCATTATTCGTGATAAAAAAAGGAGCTGAGAACCTGGCTGCTGATCATTTGTCCCGATTAGAGAACCCTCATCAAGATGTGTATGAGAAAAAGGAAATAAATGAAACATTTCCTCTCGAAACACTCAATGCGGTTGCTTTTCGTGGAGATTCTACTACCTCATGGTTTGCCGATTTCGCAAATTACCATGCGGGTAACTTTGTTGTGAAAGGGATGTCAACCTAACAGAAGAATAAATTCTTTAAGGATGTCAAACATTACTTCTGGGATGACCCCTACTTATTCAAAATCTGTGCAGATCAAGTCATCCGACGGTGTGTATATGGACAGGAATCCACTAAAATTCTCAAGGCTTGCCATGCTGGACCCACTGGGAGACATCATAATCCCAATTACACCGCCAAAAAGGTGTTTGATTCCGGATTCTTCTGGCCTACAATTTATAAAGATGCCCAGGATCTCATTAAAACCTGTGACGCTTGTCAGCGTCATGGAAACATTTCACAAAGAAATGAGATGCCACAAAATGCTATTCAAGTCTGTGAGATATTTGATATCTGGGGCATTGACTTTATGGGGCCATTCCCATCATCTAGAGGAAACAAATACATACTTGTGGCTGTTGATTACTTATCAAAGTGGGTTGAAGCGAAAGCTTTACCTACAAATGATGCCCGAGTTGTAGTAAAATTCCTGAAATCTCTTTTTGCCCGTTTTGAAACTCCACGTGCTATCATAAGTGATCGTGGTACACATTTCTGCAATGACAAATTTGACAAAGTCATGCAAAAGTATGGTGAAACCCACCGTCTTTCTACCGCGTATCACCCACAAACAAGTGGGCAAGTGGAGGTTTCAAACCGTGGTATCAAAAGGATACTTGAGAGGACTGTTGGTGAAAATCGTGCTGCCTGGTCGGATAAATTAGATGACGCACTATGGGCCTTTCGTACAGCTTATAAAACACCCATTGGGTGTACACCTTACAAGCTTGTGTACGGAAAGACATGTCATCTACCGATGGAACTTGAGCACAAAGCCTACTGGGCATTGAAACATGCCAACTTTGACCTCAAAACTGCGGGTGATCACAGAAAAATTCAAATGAATGAATTAAATGAACTACGTGATCAGGCTTACGAGAACTCTTTAATCTATAAAGAAAAAACAAAGAGAATTCATGAATCAAAAATAAAGAACCGTGTTTTTAACGTTGGTGATCGAGTACTTCTCTTTAATTCTAGATTAAAGATCTTCTCGGGTAAACTAAGACTGGTCCATTCACTATCACTAAGGTTTATCCATATGGTACCGTTGAGTTATCTCAAAAAGACGGTCCATGTTTTAAAGTGAATGGCCATCGTGTGAAACACTACTTTGGAGAGGACATACCATCCATGGTTGTCCCGGATCTCCAAACTTTCCCCAAGGACAATTAAATTAGGGGTCGAGTCAAGCTAGCGACTCAGTAAATAAAAACAGTAGCTTCCTCATGGACAATTCAATTCGAGGTCGAGTCAAGCTAGCGACTCGGTAATAAAAAACAGTAGCAATATGGGTTTTCACTCATATTTCTGATTTCTTTCTCTTTTCTACCACCCTGGGGGAGATGCCCCACATGATTGTATATATGTATATATCTTCAAAAAAAAAAAAAAAAAAAAAAAAAAAAAAAAAAAAAAAAGATGTAAATAGCCTAAAATAAAGGTTAATAATATTTCCTTCTTACGTTCTAAGTGTCGGTTTAACACCCGGTACTTTGAATATTGAGGGCAATATTCATTTCTAAGTGTGTGTGTGTGGGGGGGGGGGGATTCTCACGAATTCAAACACATGTTCCATCAAGCACCCTCATTTGATCAAAATTTAAAGTTTTTTCACACTTAGAAATACAATAAATGGTTATCAGTCCGCCATGTCTAACCCACATAAGGATTGGCTAATCCAGGAGCAAACGGCTCTTGGTAAAGATATCTCAAAACCGTTGATGGCTTGCAATTTGCCAAAAATTGTATGGTACCTCAACTCGCCATATCCTAAAAAGCGAATGAGTTGGCTAGCCTGCAAGATTATGGCTTGTGGTAAAGGCAGTGGAAAAACCATAATTGGTAATCAGCTCACCAAGATGTTGACTATTCCATCAAGAGTTGGCTAGTCCAAAAGCAAACGGCTTTTGGTAAAGACAAAACAAATCCGTTGACAGCAGGTGGTTTGCTCAAAATCACATGGTTATCAGGTGGACCATAGTTCTTACTTGAATCGATACATCTGGCTACTCCAGAAGTGATGACTTTTGGTAAAGAGTTTCAAACCCATTAAGTTTTTCTCAAAAGATTGCTAGGGACTAGCAATAGTTTAGTGTGGGGGATTGATGAGTGTATAAATACTCATCATTTTATACCAATCTGAACTGCCAAAACATCCAAAAACACTCAAATATGCATCAAAATACTAAAAATATCTTAGAAGTGTGTTTTATATGTTTCAAACGCAAAATAATCAAAAACAGATAAAAAACGTACAAAGTTTGCATAATTGGCAGTTTCAGTCCCTCAAGTTTCAAAAGTTGTCAAATCTAGTCCCTAAAGGTTTAAAATGATTAAAAAGTCAACTTTAGTCCTTGGATAGTCAAACATGTTTACAAATGATCCCTGGATAAAAGTTTACACATATTGGCAACTTTTACCCCTCAAGTATCAAAATTGGCAAAATTAGTCTATGGGTATTCAAAAAAAATGAAATTTAACAAATATTACCCTTGAACTATTCATAATTTACAATTTGGAACTTTTTGATAACTTTTGGGAATTTACAACTTTAACCCTTCAAAAATCAGAAAATGACATAAATGGTCTCCGGGGTTTAAAAAATGGAAAATATGCATCTTTTGTCCTTGTGTTATGGTTTTATTGCAGGTTTAGTCCTGGGAAGTAGTTTGGAAGAGTGACAAATTCAGCCCATCAAATTTCACCAAATTACAAAATTGGTCCTTGTTTATTACTACTTACCAACCGGACCCTTTATATATTATAACCCAAAACCAAATCTAATCCAAACACAACACACCAAGCCCACCCCTTCCTATTCCTAGGCCCAAAACAAACCAGCCCAACACCCTTAATAATATAAACGGGGGTTTGACCCCGTTTGACTTCCCAATCCCGCCAAACCACCACCACTGTAGCACCTCCACCTCCACCCCTGATTACCCAATAGCAGGGTGGTTTTCCACGACCACCTCACTCTCCAGCTCATACCTTACTCTCCCCTCACAACCTTTCCACCTCACAACTAGCCCACAACCCACATAAATGCTTCCCCACCATTTTTTCACTCCAAACCATGCCTAAACCTCTGTTTTCATCATACAGCCCCAACTTGGCCTCCAAACTTCTTTTCCTTGTCCCCTTTCACCTCCACAACACCCCAAATTTCTTTAATTGATCTCAAACTGCCACAAGCTACCTTAATGACTTTTGGCGCCAAAAGCCATTTAAACGGCTATGATGAAATTGACTCAATCAACGGCCAAGATTGCAAGTGGGATATGGTCAGAAACATGTGGGGAGTCTCAATTTTCTATAAAGAGAGAAGGGGAAGCAGAAGAGAAAGATATCTAGTTTAATTTTTATCAAATGTATGTCGAATGCTTTAAGTTCTAATGTTTCAGTTTATGTTAAGCTTTTAAGTTAAAATTCCCGTGTTATAAGTGTATTGTGAAACCTTTTTAGTAATCAATTTCAAGTTTGTATCTCTGTTTCAGTTTATGCAAGTTTACTCTTATCTAAAAATTCTCAATAATCTCTATTGTTGTTTGTAGTGGATGGTAAGGATTCATAAGCTCATATAAGCTCCTTATATAGCTTTCATAAGCTATTAGAAACTATAAAACTCAGTATTAGTTATAAAAGAAGAAAATAAAAAAAAATAATAAAAATAAAGAGAAAAACAAAAATATGTGTTATGATAATCATCAAGCTGGAGCAGGGTTGATTTTGGATTGCCCTTGGGTTAGTAGGCTTGTGGAAGCCAGTAGGAAGTGTTTCTTGGTTCATTGGTTCAAGCAGGAAAGCATATTGTAAGCATTAAAATCTCATTTCTGTCTTATTACTGTAGCTCAGCTTATATCTTTGCTTATTTAGTTTGTGTGTGCTTATTTATTGTTGTTTAGGTATTTTATAGCTTAAGATAAATAACTTGTTCATTTGAATTTATAGTTACCATAAATAATAGTTTTCACAGTCAAATAGTCTAAGTGGTAATCTTGTGTATTTGTTGTTACTCTCTGCTCCTAAGTGCTTATTTAAGCATAGTATATCAGTATAAGACATTGTGGTTAAGTTTCATAAGCTATCAAAGCCTTTTGCTTCTTAAAACCTAAAACAGTCATTGCAAAAGGGGTGTTTGGAACAAGCTTGTTAGCTGAGATCTTGTTGTCATTTGGTGTTCATTTTAGCTTCATTAGACTGCAGTAGCATAATATAGGCCAAGCAAAGTGATGCGTAGGGATTGCACCAAGCTTTACCTCTCAAGGGATCTTCAGAAGCTTACAACCCCCACCAGGCAGTGTACCTGATCGTTGTAGTATAGTATAGTGACAAGTACCGGGGGATTGATCGTTCAGCTAGGAATAGTGTCGCTAGGATTAGAAAACTTAAATACTAGTTCTAAAGGTGAGGGATGCTTATTTTTGTATTTTTATATTTTTTTAGAAAGCAAGTAAAAATCTCGGGTTTGAAGGATTTGGGCGGAATTAGTTGCTAGTCAACTAACCCAATACTAAAGATGCAATCAAAATAAAATACTAAAAATGAAAATAAACTAAATTAAACTAAGGTTGTGAGCAATAAGTGGAGAAATTGTGTTTACTTAGATTTCACTACTCCCTAGATATCTTTTACACGTTAATTACTTGTTATAGTTGCGTGGATGACGGATTGTATTCCTTAATACCATTCATGGGGTGGCACACTTAATTCCCTAATCCTATGAGTGCCTACTTCACTCCTATGTCGAGCCGGCTAAGAAGCTCCTAACATGGGATCATTAGAATTTACTCATGCATTAAATACAACCAATAAAACCTAGTGCACGTTAGTTCATGTTTCCTAAGACGTTCAAGTATGTTACCATTTGGAGATCTGCCAGTTTTCTTAAGCCTAACATCGAAATCATTCATCCAATACAACCATAAACAAGTAATCAACACATAATCAACATCTAGGTTTCATTAGATCTAAGCAAACACAAGATAGATCTAGCCTAACATGATGGAATTAAGACAAGAACAAGATATAGATAACCAACACATAGACATATTGATTGAATTAGAAGAACACTTATCTCAATTACACATGAAAGGGTTCAAGGGCTGAAAACCCTTGAAAAACCTGTAAAATTCGTACTAAGTTCGGCCTTAGGGTTTCTCCAAAACTTCTCCCTTTTTATGAATGAAAATTAGAAAACTATATATAGGAAATTGAGGCTGACGGCGTCAAGACCAAATAGGTGACGCCGTCATCTCGCCGCCAAAAGAATTCTCGGACTGCCTTGATCTACTTCTAACGCCGTCACGTTATAACTTTTTCCAGGTCGTCGCGTATTTTACTCTTGACGCTCTTCCTTGTGACGCCTTCATTTCTGTACTGAGTCGTCATGAAAATTACTCTTGACGCCGTCAAAATGTTGCTCTTGACGCCGTCACCTACTGTTCCCAGTAAGGAAAATTAAGACTTTGGCGTTTTCTTCACTTTTATGCTCCAAAAACGTCCGAATTGCTTCCTTTTCCAGATTTCACTCCCAAAGTACCTAAAATCACAAAAGGAACGATTTAGGGCAATATTTGATCAAATAAATTCAATTCCGGGCTTAAATGACCCTCTAAAAACGGTTCATTTTTCGCCTCATCACAAAGCATAAAATCAAGTGTCAATTTAGAGAAAAGTCAAAATCACATGTATCACCCCTTCACAGTTAACTGTGTGATGTTTTGAGTATCATAAACCCTCACAAAAGCTTATTAGTTATAGCTTAAGCCTAAATTAGATTTATTTAAGCTTTTCATAACATATATAATCAGCTAGGATCAAGCAAAGTTCACATAAGTCAACTGAGTAAGATTGTTGAAAAAGTCAAAAGTGCATGATCAGTTTTTTACCCAATATGGCATGAATTTCCATGATTTTTGTGTTTGGTTTTGAGCTTTGAAACTTGTTGGGTGTAATATTTATCAGTAGAACTTGATATTTCCATAGTTGTTACATTTTTGTGAATTTTATTTGTGGACCATTTTGCCCCTGGAACACACTTGCAGGGAAAGGGCTTTGCCCTGTGCACAGACCATCACCACCACCATCATCACTTTGGTGGTTGATTGTGGCCACACTTATGGGTCCCACAGTCCATATTTGGGTTCTCCCAACCTCACTCCTACCAAGGTTCATAAGTTGACCCTTTGTTTGACCTGTGCATCAGTGGACCCCACTTGGAATTGCATTTGAAGATTGTCCCATTTTCTGTCACAGACATCAATAAGCAAGAGCTTATTTTGATCTTCTTGGCTTATTCAGCCATCTTATTTGAGTGATTCTTGCTTAAAAATATCCAAGTAACTCAAGTGAATCAAATTTCACCATTGTGGACCCCACACACTTCCATTTGAGCTAAAATTCCTTATTGGTCAAAGAAAGTCAACTGTCAAGGGTAATAAGCACTCACAGTGCTTATTCTTGGTTTCCAAATTAGTTGTCTTTGTAAAAGTTTCATAATTTAAGTATTTTAATAGTCTTGCAAAAGAAAAAACAGAAAAAGCCAAACTTAATTATAGTGATAGCTTCTATTTAATAGAAATTATCTATTTAATTTTCTTTTTAGCTTATTTATAAGCACTTCTGCTATTTTATATTTTTATTAAAACTCTTTTATGTTAAAGTAGTTTTATAAATTTTTCCAGATTTTTCCTTTGTCATTTAGTGGTTTTTAGATTTAATTTTAGTTTAATTAATTATTAAATAATATTAAAAGATTAAATAGCATAATTATATTTTATAAAGTACCACCTAGTTTTTATAATTTTTCTAGCTTTTATATAAGGTAAAACATTTTTATAATTTTTTCTAGAATTTATACTATTCATTTTCTATTTTTTATAATATAATTAGTTTAATTGGTAATTAATTAATAAATAGAATAATAATTAGTAAATTAGTTTAAAAATGCATAAAATAAACTTTTTATAATTTTTTAGGATTCCTGTGATGGTTAATTAGATTTATAAAAATTTTCTTAATTATCTAAGTCTTTTTAGTATTTTTAATAATTTAAATCAATATAATTAGTTAAATAATAATTAAATAATAATTAATTAATAATAAATAGATAAATAGTGTGAAAAATATAATTTTAGTTTTAAAATAAGTTTTATAATATTTTAGACTTTTAGAAATTTTAATTTTATATTTCTAGATTTATTTTACATTTTTCTATTTATTAATGAATTATTAAATAATTAAAAATAGTTATTAAATAATAATAATTAATTAAATAGTTATAAAAGTTATTTTAATTTTCTAATAATTTTCTAATAAGTTTAGGATTCCAAAAATATAATTTTCATATTTGTGGGAGTTGGATTTTACCGAATTCACGTTTAAAAACGTACGTTTACGTTTATTTAAATATAAACGTACATTTTATTTCTTTTTACATTTTTAGATTTTCTTAAATAATTTAGTAATTATAAAATAAATATTTTAAGTTTATTTAATTTGCATTTAAGCCCCTAAGGCATGCAAATTCCTACTATAGTTAAAATTGTTTTTGTTGTTTACGTTTAAATATTAAACGTATACGTTTTCCAGTTCCTTTCTATTTGTACTTATCTGATTTCACGTATTAGTTGATATAGCTTATCAAAGCTATTCATACTTATATTTCAGTAGTACGATCACTTAAACCCTTTTCCTGTTCAAATCACCTGATCTTGAAGTCATTTTATTTCAGATTTCACGCCTCGTTGGGATTTAACGATCCGGGGAAACACTACACTCCACGGAGTATTGGTTTAGACTGTTTGACTTATTGACCATTACTTGGTTAATATTTTCTGACTGTTTGAGGCCAATCAAATATAAAACGATTTACATTGATTTTCATGGATTAAACTAGCGTAAAACATGTTTTTGATTATAAATTCGTGTGGTGGTAATCGTTGCAGGTAGACTTATTAAGACGACATAGTTTTCCTGTTTATTGGAATGGAGACAATCGACGTGTTCTAAGAGGCCACTGTTTTGCTCGTAAAGGGAGTCTTGATTGGTTTCCACTCCGGGAGGATGTTGCTGAACAGTTGGAGTTTGCTTATCGCAGTTGCGTAAGTTATCTATAAAAAGATTAACATAACATCTGTTATATAGGAAATTAACTCAAATATGATTGCTTTTTGTCAAACTGTTTCATTTGTACCAAATGTTAGTGATTTGCTTGCTTGGTAATGTGTTTGACATTTATTCATTCCACGTTTGGCACTGCATAAAATTGCAACCAATTATATATTATTTGTTGCCCGAGTCGATATGCAACCCATATGTTTGTTTTTGAGGCTAAACTTATATTTGGGACATCTAATGTTGTCGTCTTTTATGTTAGCATTAATCACGTTACTTGTTTCTTGCAGGGGCTACATGCTATTTTCACGGGTGAGGATGATACATGGGATGCCTGGCTAAAAATTCCCTCAGATGGATTTTCTGGCACACTTCATTTTCGAGGCGTGGGTATGCTCCATCTCAGTCACCAAAGCTAACCAATGTATATTTTTACGGTTTCATGGTTGGCAGATCTTATATTATGCAACGTTATTAGTGCCTTAGTTTCTTACATTTCCCATATTTTTTTTGCAGAAAGAAACTGGCATTAGACTCAGATGTAAGCCACTTTTTATGTTGTTAACAATTTCATTTTCTAATGATAACACCATTGTATTTCTTAATTTATATTGCAGGTGACCACTCCAATGGCCATTGAAACTTTGGAAAACGTACCAGTAATGGAAACAGTAGTAAGTAATAAAACATCCACCTTTGATTTTTTTAGTTTTACGTACATGACTAATGTACCGTGTTTTATATATACATATAGGAACCTGTTAAAACTATCGGACATACGAAAACGCTTAAGCCACGACAAACCGGTTCTACAGGTTACACCACCAACTATGATACCAAATATTAGTGAACAAAATACAGGACTAAAATTAGTACCAACGAAGCGAAAACATTTGGTCTCTAGTGAAACCTTGCAAAAGCAAGCTAAGGCGGCGAAGAGTCAACAGGTTTTAACTTATGATAGTTGAGAATTTGATTATATACGACATTACAATTTTATATATATTTGCTTCATTTGTATACATTCGATTTTTATTGAATTTGAAATACAATTGTATATATATTTGCTTCATTTATATACATTCTGTTTAATATATATATACTAGCAGTAGTAACTCTGCTCCAGCAGGACTAACGTGGTACTAGTATTAACTCTCCTATCATGTTTGTGCAGATAGTTGAATCAGTGGCTCATCTAGTTCTGTTATGTTGTGAGCTTTGACATGTTCTAGTCCTGCTCTCATCCTGATGTGTTGATATGCAGCAGCCTACATTTTCAAGGCTTTTATATCTAGATGATGAGATTAGATCAATGGGAGAAAAACTTGTAAGTTTAACTGCAAATTTTATTAGTATGTTCATTGTTTTAGATTAAAAGTCTTCATGATGTTGTTTGAATTACTACTGAACATGTCTGTGTTAATATTGCTTAGATGGATTTAGTGCAACTCATGAACTTCAAAGAAAATGTGGCCAAGTATTTACTACTGCTAGTACAAAAGTTACTACTGCTAGTTAAAGTTGGTACTGCTCAGAGATTAAGACCGCTCGAAGTTGCTACTTGCTTATGAAAAAGATTATAGATACTTATAAGAAACTATTGTAAGCCGACTAGGACTCCTTGGTGTATAAAAGGATGTCTAAATTTATATTTTGTTCAGTTATATACATTCCAATTTTATTGTATTTGAATTTGTTTTGATATATATTTGAATTGTTTTGATATATATTCATTTTTTAAATGTGACTAAAAGATGCATATAGTCACACTTATTAACACTTTTGGTCACTGTTTGCTTTAGTCGTTGTGTGACTAAATATTACCAAAGGCCAAACAAACATAAAATTCATGTGGCCGTGGATGATCTATAGTCAAACAAAATACACATTTCTTCACTTTAAACAGCATATGGTCACACTTATTTACACTTTTGGCCACTGTTTGATTAATGATATGTGACTAAATACCCAAAATAAACATGCTTTGTGTGACTAAATATTACAAAAGGCCACACAAACATAAAATTCACGGGGCCATTGGAAGATCAATAGTCACACAAAATACCCATTTCTTCACTTTAAACAACATATGGTCACACTTATTAACACTTTTGGCCACTGTTTGCAATGGTATGTGACTAAATGCCCAAAACAAACATGCTTTGTGTGACTAAATATTACAAAAGACCACACAAACAAAAAATTCATATGGCCATTGGATGGTCAATAGTCACACAAAATACACATTTTTTCACTTTAAACAGCATATGGTCACACTTATTAACACTTTTGGCCACTGTTTGATTAATGGTATGTGACTAAATACCCAAAACAAACATGCTTTGTGTGACTAAATATTACAAAAGGCCACATAAACATAAAATTCACGTGGCCGTTGGATGATCAATAGTCACACAAAATACACATTTCTTCACTTTAAACAGCATATGGTCACACTTTTGGCCACTTTGTGTTAAATTGTATGTGACTAACTCCAAAAAAACAACACCCATTGTGTGACTAAATTATCACAAACGTCACATTTATTGTATATTCATGTGGCCACAGGACGGGAAATAGTCACACAAAATACACATTTACTTGAATATATCATCTCAAATGTCACATATATTATATATTTATGTGGCTAAAGGACAAACAATAGTCACTCTCAAAAAACATTCGTGTGACTATAAGGTGTTTACGGTCACTGATAATGACTAATCTAACAAAACTTGTACCTTATTTGTTACACATATTCGGGGTTTTGGTCACTCTTTTTCGATGGAAAAGGTCACGAACTCAACAATGTGACCATATGCCACCTACGGTGGCGGGACCTTTAGTGACACACAACGAAATAAAATGTGTGTGACTATATGCATATCGTCGCACATTTTTGGCGTGACTAATACAACTTTTTGTACTAGTGTAGGGTTTACTGTTTAACTTGGTCATTTATATTGGTCTCCTGTACGTGGGTTTTAGTGAATGTGCTAATAGGGAATCTGGTATGGAACGAGAGTTTTTGAGTCATAAGGGGAGTGGGGGTAGGAGAGGTGTTAAGGAGAAGAGTGGTATTGGTGGTTCAACTCAGAATCTGATGGAGAGTGGTATTGGAGGTACATCCAAGAATGTTGGGGATACTATTGGTGTTTCTTCTGAAAACAGCCCTATAAAGATGAATAAGGGTTTTTTGAGTTCTAAGAGTGTAACTGAGTTTGTTGGTAGTGCTCGATCTTTGGATGCCAATCCTCAACAAGTGAAGCCGGTTTCACAGTTGGGAGAGGGGAATAGTACATTAACACAACCTGTTAATGTGAATATCGAAGAATTGAATGCTACTGTTGATTTGTCGAAAGTGACTATGAGGAAACATAAGAAGCCTAAGGTTGTTAATCCTAGTTCTAATCAGCCTATACTTGCATCGTCTAGTCCTATTATTACTGAGTGGAGTGTTGATGATGGAGATATTGAATTATCTACGGTTGTGGACAAGAATAATCAAGCGAAGCCGGTTTCACTTGATCCGTTAGTTAATGATCTGAATGGTCTACATGGGGCTTCTAACAAGTCTCATAGTTCTGATAAGGTTGATACGAATGCACATGGGGCTATTGATATTGAGAAGGTTGGTGTGGATGCTTTGAAACAACCTTCTACATCGTATGCTGGTGTTACTTCTAATGAACCTATGAAATATACGTCTAACTTTCGTAGGCTGGAGTGTAGAAAAAAATCAAATGGTGTGGATCTTTTTGTACCTATGAAAGTGATTGAAGAGGTGAACAATAGGTTTGAGAATACTCTGTATGGGTACTTCCTTGGCCAACGACTTGTTTTCCTGTTGTCGATTACTATGTATGCAATGTGTGGGCTAAGTTTGGTATACAGAAGGTAATGATGAATGCAAAGGGGTTCTTTTTTTTTTTTTTTTTTTTTAAGTTTAACTCGAAGAAAGGTGTTGATGATGTCTTTGAAAACGGTCCTTGGTTAATTAGAAATGTACCTATTATTCTTAAACCATGGACATTGAACACCAACTTGCTTAAAGAGGATTTGACCAACATCCCGGTGTGGGTTAAATTCCATGATGTTCCTCTTACTATGTTTTCTGATGATGGCCTTAGTCTTCTTGCCACATTGATTGGTACGCCCAAAAGGTTAGATGCTTATACCAGTCAAATGTGCAAGGAATCATGGGGTCGTAGTAGTTTTGCTAGATGCATGATTGAAGTGACGTCGGATCAGGTGCTTCGGGATATCCTCATTGTTGAGATACCTTTACTTGATGGTTTGGGTTCGACTACGGAGAAGATACGAGTTGAATACAAGTGGAAACCACCTCGTTGTGATAAGTGTAAGATCTTTGGTCATAATCTGATTGAATGTCCTAAAGTTGTTTTACCTTCTGTTCAGCCTACTAAGCCTGTTATGGATGGTTTCAAGATGGTCAATAACAAGAAGAAAGGAAAGCAGGGTGGTTCTACTACTACGGGTCAAGGAGGGTTTACTAAACCTGTTGTGGGTAAGAAATTTCAATATCAACCTAAAAAGACTCCTCCTGAACCTAAGAAAGTGGATGGCACTAAGAAGAAGACTTCGAATGTAGCTTGTTTGAGTGGCACGAAGATTTCTACATCTAACCAGTTTGATGCTCTTAATATGGATGATACGGATGCTTTTGGTATTCCTACTAATGACACCAACAAGGATGTGGATTCTGGTCGTACAATGGAAGTTAATGAGGATGAGTCTAGTAAGACATGTAATGCATCACAAGAACCCCTTGTGAGTGATTTGAAAGAGAAGGAATCGGTTGTGGCTCCTAAAATTAGTGATTCTTCTACTCCGCCCATCTCTTCTACTAAGAGGGTTAACCCTTTTTCTAAGGTAGGAGAGATCATGGTTTCTGATTCTGAATATGAGGAGGTTTTTAACACATTTGATGAGTCTGCTAATCTATTCGGTGGCGGACAAGAGTATGAAGAAGATTATGATGACTATGACTACGATGACTATGCAAAGCAGGTTTATGATATTCCAGGGAATTTGGATGCTTTTAATGCCATGTACGGCACAAAGCTTCAAGGTCTTAGGAAGTAGTCTTATTTTGATATGTCTTATGTTATCATTTGAGTAGTGGATTATTTCTTGTCTAGAAATAGGAAGTATCTTGTTATATAAGCTTTTCGCCTATGTAACGGGCTGAGATATGAGATTCACCTATATCCATTGTACTTAAATGTTTTTTAAAGTAATATATTTACCGGGTCGTTGACTTTTACCAAAAAAAAAGCTAGAAACAATCATACAAAGGTCGAAGTACGTAACATGCGGATTTTGGGTTATTATATTCGGTCCAAAAGGGACGCCAACCTTTACTTCTATTTGACTTTTTTAATTGAACTTTGACCTAAATTGTTTTTTGTTGTATTATATAATATTTGATGCAAAATATATAAACGAATAATGTGTTATATGTATTTTTATTTGGTATAATTTTCATCAACTGATATATAATACAAACAAAAATATTTTAAGTCAACGTTCATTACAAAAAGTCAAACTGGTTTTATATTTTAGGACGAATGTACTACTAAAGCTAGAAACAATAATACAAAGGTCAAAGTACGTTACATGCGGATTTTGGGTTATTATATTCGGTCCAAAAGGGACGCCAACCTTTACTTCTACTCCGTATTAGCTATCGAAGAATAAGAAAGAGAACAACTAACGTCATCCGAAACTTTGGACGCCAACCTTTACTCCTTTGCGTCCTTGGTATTATTATGTTGACCAAGGGTCATATGTTGTTGTGCCAGAACAACATTGGAAGAATCGAAGAATTACACTATTAGTAACCCTAATTTAAGTACCTCATTTCTTTAAATTCATGCAAAGAGCAACTATAAGATCCCTTCATTTATTACAGTAATAATTGAATCATTACAAGTTTATTTAAGTTTCTTAACTCGTTCACTTATTCACTTAGTGTTAGGCTGGCGACAGTAAAGGATGAAGATCGACTCATCCGATCGATTAGAGTCGATCGCCACTATTGTGGCTAATCGATCGTTTCACGAAAACAAACCCAAACGATCGGCTTGAGGATCGAATTTCTTTCTTAATTTTGTTGCCTTTTTATCAAATGACTGTGGCGTTTTCTTTCTTAATTTTGCTTTTTAGAAAATACATTGGAGATGAACAAGAGAAAAGTTGCTTGGAAATGGCTGGCTTGAATCTAATGGATAAAACGCTGTCCTTTTGAGAAAATATGTTTAAGGTTTTTTTTTTTTTTTTTTTTTTTTTTTTTTTTTAAAAAAAAAAAAAAAAAAAAAAAAAAAAAAAAAAAACTGAACTAGGTCGCCCTTACTGGGGCACTGAATCGCCTGCAGGTCGCTGGAGAGAGAAAGCTGACGTGGCAGGGAAAAGTAAGGGGATTGAATCCCCTTACTGTGGGTAGCCTTAAAACTTATCTGATCGACGTTCCATGCAATTTTTTATAAAAATGCTTAAGGTCCACTTTTGATGATGATAAGAAAAGAAAAAAAATGGTACTCTAAGACTAATGCTAATGGCAACACCACTTTCACAAAAGCAACCCCGCTACATCAGCGCCACCTCAGCTTTCTCTCTCCACAACTCCACCCCAACCACAATTAGCTAGTGGTGACCACAAAAGCAACCTCATTTGCTTCTCCTAAAATAAAGTTGCTTCTCATTCAAAGTTTCGGTTGGTGAGGCAACCGAATTGTGAAAATGGTTGTAAGGCAACGCGTTGCTTTTGGTGTGTGCTAGGGGAAGTGACGCGTCACTTTTGGGGTCACTTGGTGAAATCCAACTCTCATTAGCAATAGTCTAATAGAAGTAAAGTTGATAAATGTTTTTATTTAACCTTCACATGTTTCAATGTGCCTCATACGTGATTTTCAACAATAAATCATGACATGATAGTACACCAAAAAGTTGATGAATGTTTTGCGTATGCATTTCTTGACTATATTAATTGCGTTTATCTAGTACCAAAATTAATCACATACCGAAACACGTCCTCACATTATGTTCTTGATTTCATCGCGTTAAAACACGGGGCAAAAGAACAAGAAACATACCATGTTAGGAGCAACGAAGTTGTACCATCAACCAAGGAAAAATGATTCGTCTTCTTGAAATATGAAATATAACAAACACATTTTTCAACTTACACTTTTTTTTTGTTAAAAGGTCAAAGACCCGGTAAATATATTACTCCAAAAAACATTTAAGTACAAAGAATAAGGGTGAATCTCATATCTCAGCCCGTTACATAGGCGAAAAAGCTTACATAACATGATACTTCATATTCTCTTAAACAAGAAAATAAACCACTACTCAAAAGATAACATTAGACTCCTATGAAAACAAAATTACTTCCTACCAATACCTTTGAGTTAGATACCATACGTGTCATAAAGAGTATCCAAATTCCCTGAAAGATCGTATACCTGATCCGCATAGTCATCATAATCATAGCCAACATAATCTTCTTCACGATTATGACCACCTCCAAACATGTTCATTGACTCATTAAAATTGTTCACAACCTCCTCTTCATCACTATCTGAATCAACAATATCTCCCACCTTAGAAAATGAGTTAACCCTATTAATAGAAAAAGCAGATGGAGAATCCTTTTTATTACCCGGATAATCAACCTATTTAATAGGATTACCATCATCATCCACAAGAGTAACTTTCCCATCAATAAGTAGATTTTCAAGCTCCCCAATTTTCTCATCAATAGGGGTAGGAGCAACCTCAGAAGCTTCCATTGAATCACTCACAAACGGTTCTTGTGATGGATGACCACTCTTTTCTCCCATTGTACCACCAGTATCCACATCCATATTCACTTCTTTAGTAGGAATACCAAAGTCATCAGTATCATCCATATTAAGGGCATCAAACTGATTGGATGTAGTAACCTTTGTTCCACTAGTACTAGGCACATCAGCAGCCTTTTTCTTTGTGACATCCACTTTCTTAGGTTTATAAGGAGACTTTTTGGGTTGATATTGGAACTTCTTACCCACAACAGGTTTCGTAAACCCTCCTTGAACCGTACTAGTTGTACCATTTTGTTTACCCTTCTTCTTGTTGTTGGTGGTTTGGAAACCATCATTAACATTCTTAGTAGGTTGAATAGGGGTAAAACAGATTTTGGACAATCAACAAGAATATGACCAAAGATCTTGCACGTATCACATCGAGGTGGTTTCCACTCGTATTCAACCCTTATCTTCTCAATAGTCGAACCTGACCCATCAAGAAGGGGTATTTCAACAATTAGGTTATCCCTAAGTACCTCATCCGCTTTAACTTCAATCAAGCACCTAGCAAAATTATTGCGGCCCCATGATTCCTTGCACATTTGGCTATTATAAGTATCTAACATTTTCGGCGTACCAATCAATGTAGCAACAAGACTAAGACCGTCATCAGAGAACATAGCAAGAGGAACATCATGAAATTTAACCTACACTGTAACTTACACATTTAACGATACTATAACGGTACCCGCGCAATGCGGCGGGTACCTGTAACTAAACTTTGCGTTATTCGGTTATTCGATTACACATTTAGTTGTCTTTATGCTTTATAAGTAAAAATGTTAGAGATGGTTAAGCCAAATAATTTTAGTTTGAACAAACAACATGCTTTTTAGCAAACTTCCTAACAATCTTACTTCCTAACCAACTTCCTAAACAACCCTTCCTAACCAATTAATTTTGAAATCCTTTATTATAGCATCCCATAGTTATTTGTGAAGACTTTGCTATATTTGTACCTTTTGTTCATCTTATAAGGGTGTTGTCAACCCTTAACTCATCCGACAACCTATCACTCACTCCCAACCAATCCCTTTATGCCACATCATTCACCCACTTTTTTCATTACTCATCCATATTTTTGTTGGCATCCGATAACTCACTATCCCGTGCTTGAAAGTACAAAAAAAAAAAAAAAAAAAAAAAAAAAAAAAAAAAAAAAATTGTCCCAACGTTCACAATTTCTTCCTATCCCATGCGTGAAAGTTTCACGTGGGTGAAGGATCCCGTGCGTGATCAAGGTGATGGTGGCGGTGTTCCCGTGCCTCATCCATCATTTCTCGTGCCTTCAGACACCCACTGCCAACACCCAAGTTTGAATTACTTTTCTATCCTAAAAAGGTAAGGGGTGTAACTGTATTAATTTGAAAACAATTAATATTTTCATGTAAGCGTTTCCTCGACGTACCTATCATTTTTTATAAAAGTCTTGTGTATTAAATTCATGTATCTTGATATCTTTACAAATGAGTCAGAAGGTAGTTGAATTTATGTTGAATGACTTTTGAAAAATTGGAATACAAGGATACATCCGTACTACCTGTTTTAAACAAATTATGATAAGCATATGTTTTTTTTATTCTGTTCTTGATACAAAACATATGGTATTTCAAAACTTTAATTTTATAGTCGCGATCGTGTAATATAGGCGTCGTAATTTAGATAAAACAATAATGTCTCGATAGTGGATTTAACAAAACGGGCAAATTATTAGAAAAAAGTATTATACTTGTCATGGATTCGTCTTTAAGGTAGCGAACAATTTTTTTTACTTTTGAGCGTAATTTTCTTTCATATTCTTCCTCTTTAGGATATTTTGCAAAATTTCTGGACATTTTTACCTCTCTTAGCTAATGGAATTTTTTTTCTCGAAAGGTAAAAATGTCACATAATACCATAAAAAGGATGAATTTGAAGAAAATTACTCTCAATAGTAAAAAAATTGTTCGCTACCCTGAAAACGAAATCATGACAAATATGATACTTTTTTTTTTTTTTTTTTTTTTTTAATAATTTGCCCTAACAAAACTATTATGTTGTCAGCTGGTAAACAAAAATTGCTTGCAAAATCAACCTTTTAGACATATGAGGGTCATATTTGTGAGACGAACAATTTGGTTGGCTTTTATTTGTGAACTTATGTTTCATTAGGTTTAGGGTTTTATCTATATTATCTTATTTCCTTAAGTCATGTTCTATTAAATAAGCATGCAATCACTTATTTAATCATGATAAATAATAATACTCCTTTGCTAGCTATTATAGTTACCAGTGTTCTAAAAGGCGCGCTAAGGCGCCGCCAAGGCGCGAGGCGTGGCCTCGGCGCCAAGAAATGGACCAAGGCGCGAAGTCTAGGCGTCGTGTGAAAAGGCGTGGAATAAGGCGCGAAAAGGCGTGCCAAGGCGCGCCTTATCGTATGGCGTGGCGCCATTTTTAGAAGAGGATGATGTGGGCTTAAATTTTGGGCATAGTAATTTCTAAACATAGTTCAAATTTTTACTTTATTTCTTATGCATATCACTTTTTGTAATCTCACCTTTTGTAAACTCATCTTTTGTAAACTCGATATGCATATAAAATATGATATTATAACATAAATGATAAATATATAAATATTTTTTCGCCGCCTTAGTCACGCCGCAAAAAACGCCATGGTTTTGCCATGGCGCGTAAGGCTTGAGGCATGGCCTTGCCGCCACGCCACGCCTCACGCCATTTATAACATTGATAGTTACACTTAATTATTGATGTATAGAGTTAGTAATTGTATTTATTTATTTATTTATTTTTGTGAAGAAATATTAAAGCTATATGAATGAACTTAGGGTGCATTTGTTTTATTTAGATATTTTAGGTCTGAATTTGATTACCACATCTTACTAGTAAGAGGTGACTAGAACGTCTAAATCTAAATGAAATAATGTTGTTTGTTTTTGTATAATTGTCCGAATGATTTTAAGTGCTCGTTTCTGCAATTTATTTAAGTAACTTGTGTAAATATGAAATAAGACTTTTTATCATAAATATAACATAGTTAATAAACCATCAAATATATTATATTAACACGAATCTTAAATCTCTATTATCGAGTAAAAGGCAGTAAGACAAGTCCTCCACCTCTTACTGAGTAAGATGTTATATGTCTAACAGGGTCTGACTCAAAAGAAAAAAACAAACAAGCAAACCGTCTGCCCACCTCTTACTGGTAAGAGTAAAAGAGAGTATAGTAAGAGGGATTGTAAGACTTTTTTTTAAAAAACAAACACACCCTTGATATTCAACAAAATTGACCAAGACTAAGAAAAATTACACATGAAGCAAATTATGAACAACTGATTACATAACGAAGAAGTCTACTAAAAACTGACACGAAGTACTTGTGATGTAAAATACGGAGTATATCATTACTGTATTGTAGTCACAATTAATGAGATTGGGCATTGAATTTATGTTTCACAACGAAATAATTAGGTTTTTTTGTTCATATTCAAACTAAGGTACATATAAACTTTCCTAATTCTAATTTTTTTTACACACCATATATCTCATTATTAATTAATATCGCAAACTGCCTAACCTCAGGGTGCGTTTGTTTAGGTTTTGGAGTGGTCAAATGAAACTGAAGGCAATCTTAATTGTTTGGTAGCGAAGATATTGGTATTAAACTCACACAATAAATCCCAATATTTATTCTTATTCCAAACCTAGTTACTCGTGTGTATATGTCTCGTAGTACACGCATACTTTCTTTACATTACTACCAGGTGTACCAAAGTTTGTCGTCAGTTTACAAATGAAAATGAACGGATGATTAAAACTTAAAAGCGTATCTAATTGTATGCATCAAACTGTGTGCCATTAGTTAATTGATTTGTAAGGATATATATATGTCTTCCTCAACTGCAATCATCAATAAAAAAACGAGTAAGCATGTTTTAATCATTTCTAATTTGGTGTTGAAGTAATAGAAACATACTAGTTACAATTTCGTGTTTGCAGATTTATGCAAAATCATTTCAAAGCATAAAATAAATAAAACAAATTAAAGTTTTAGCATCATTCTTCTTTGAACTTTATGTAACTAGTCGTCTATGATACCTCGTGAATTTAGTTCATAAAATCAAGGATAGTTTACGTACTTTGCATGCGCGTTGTGCTCCCCAAATAACTAATATGATACATGATTTGGCCTAAGATTAGAACACCTATGCCTCGTAGAATCGGAGTGCTATTATATCACATAGGTTGGTTGTGTTTATAATTAGGTGAATGAAATTAACTTTATAATGACTCTAGCATCTAATACAAATCTACAAGTTATTGTTGATAGTTGTAATTACATGCATATTTCGTATCTATATATAGAACTATTGTTCTTTTAATGCAATAGTTTTCATGTCGGCATCTTCATAATGTTTTTCTTTTTGAAACGTACATCATCTTCATAATAACATTCCTAACCTTTCCAAATTGGCATGCATGCTTTATTACAGTTCAAGTTTATCAATCATCCGAAACAAGGTTACTTTGTGGACAATAAGGCCTAATAAAACAATAATCGCACGATTAAAAGAACAATAAGAACTAGGTGCATATTTGAATTGATCAACCTATCGTACGTCAAAAGAAACTACATGCATAAGTGGACCAAACTACATAGATGTCGTCTTATGAAAGAGCCGACGACATGGATCGGATGTGCCACACAAATTACGTACGTTACACTATTCATATTAAAAGAAAACAGACAGACCTCTTGATATTCTTTCATTTATTTGAGTCAATAATAGGCTAATAGCTATCTACAGAGTAATGTATAAATGTGGATCAAAGAGTCTTTCGCGTAGCGATATGTAAACCACTCATTAACGAATAGGTTTTGGGCTAAGTCTCTTACTAGACGAGCAAATTAGTACTAGATATTAGCTGGTATATTGGTGTGTGGAATACGTAGGGGTGACAATTTGGGTCGGGTTTGTGTTGGCGGGCTCGAGTTGACAGGTTGGCGGGTCAAAAAACCCCAACCCGAACCTGACCCTTATAAATCATCGGGTCAGTTATGTCAACCCTGACCTGTTTACACATAACCCGAACCTGACCCATTTAAACCGTATATATACTTGGGTTGACGGGTTAAATAGGTTACATGGGTTAAATAGGTTAAACAGGTTGACCCATTTAACTTATTTTATATACAAAAATTGGCACATTACATGAGTTAAACATGTTTGCGGGTCGACCCGTTCAACCCATTTAACCCGTATAATAAATAATTAATTTTTAGTTTAAGAAAAAAAATCTTAAACGGGTTGGCGGGTCGACCTACTTAAATAATTCTCAACCTAAACTTGACATGTTTAATAAACGGGTTAGATGGGTCGACCCAAACACAACCCGAAATATATTTAGACTCAACCCGAACCTGTTAATTTTCGTGTCGGTTTCAGGTCGGGTTTCGTGTCGGGTCAGAAATTGCCACCCATAGGAATACGTCGTCTTCCTAAACAGCCTACTAGATAATCAAAAACTTATCTTACCTGTCTAGTAATTAATACGTAGACGAGATTATAACCACAACGTACTCATAAATTGTTGCGAATCAAATTAATGATCTAGGTTAAATTTTATGAAATAAATGGACTGATATGGTTATCTGAATTGAAAGCACTTTAAAGAACTTTGACTTCTTCGAGCGTAAGGGTGTTTCAGTTTTAGCTAATAACTTATAGGCACGGCCGATATATGACTTAGTCTCCTTCTCCGCTTCGGCTCAACCACCTGCCTATTGAATGGGTCAAGGAGGCAACTACTGAAAGGCGATCTCGGCTGAAAGCAAGCGGGGTAAATCTGGTTGCCTGGGCCGTTGTACCTTTTGATTGGTTTTGTTGCTCCCGCTTCCTCATCTGCGCTCATCAAGCCAACTTTGCTCTTTGGGAGGTGAAAGAGCGGTTGAAGCGGACATACCGCATCGAAGATATATGTGACCGCCTAATAGATATCATACCTTATAATAGATATTTAGATGTACATTTTTTATTTTTATTTTTATTTTTTTTAGAACGGCAATTTTTTTCACACATATACAACTTATCTCATAAATGCCTCCAACGAGCTTTGAACCCACAAATTCTAGATTAGTTGGCAACTCACGACCAAAGGCCTTGGTTAGATATTTAGATGCTATAAAATACTCATGTCGCATGTAATGACAATTTTCGTGTAAATGGATTAGAATTGATAAATATGACATACCTGTTCTTGGTGAAAAGCAAGTGCAAAGCTGGTTGGTGAATGGTGTATGTAAACTTGTAATAGAACTGATGCGTGAGAGAAATATTAGATTACATAAAGTCGACGAATAAGATTCATTAACAATTCACAGATGAAAAAATGGCAAAAAAGAAAGCATTAACTCCTCTTTTCTATCTTGCATCTATAGTATTTTTGCCTTGGTGGATTTCTCTCTCATTTCAAAAAAGTCTGGAATCATGGATTACAAACTATAGATTAGTCTTCTATTAATCATTAATCAAGCAGATAATATGAATTGTTTAAGTTATATCATATGGACACTGACATAATTAGGGTTGTTCTCGAGACAACCATGAATAACTCAAATTTTTCGGAAATACATATTCTCCAAAAAATGTCTATCTAGTTTTTCGTAAATGCATCTAATCATTTTTAGACTTTGTTCTATCCCTGGATATATGTGAGGGTTTCCGATCAGTAATCATATGGTATTGACCTTGACTTTTAGTTTTTTAATTATTTGGTCTGTTAAATATACGTATATATATTAATGTGTAAATGTCTAGTATCGAACCTAAGACCTCGGGATTGCACACATTACAAATGAGTATTAAGGAAAAATAATAAATGTTTTATTATATTTATTATTAGACACGAGAATATAACGACCGTTAGTACTTAACGATAAAGGGACTAACGACCATTAAACGAAAGATAGAAAAAGGGTGTTTATGTAATTTGGTAACCAAGGAAGGGTCTAGAACCCCCCCCCCCCCCCCCTTCTTGGGCTTGGGTCGGCCGAACACCACACAAGGGGGCACCCTTGCCCTAGCTTGTTCCCAAAGTTACCAAATCACTATAAATACAAAACCTAGGGTCATTGTTTTCATATCTTTTGTGCACACAATTATCCCTAACTTTTTCTCCTTTCTCCCTTGCTTTGAAAACCGGTCGAACACCCCTATACTTCTAGGGTTTTGATTTTTGTTTGTCAAAAACATATTCTTGTGTAGTTACTTGCATAACCTTAATACGGTTTAATTTGTGTGTACAAGAACGAGGTAATAAATCACTATAGTTATTATCACGAGATCGATAAACAAAACGGTAAGGGGTTTATCATAGATCTATTATTACACATGATCAAGATTTATTGAAGTGCATCGGGTACGTTACTATTTATGTTTTAGTTAATCTTTGTATGTGTTATACTTGATCATAGCTTCCGCAATACGTGTACTTTGATTGTCAAACTCTAATAGTGGCATCACGAGCCATGTATAACATGTAATTGATTACTAAAACATAATAAAAATCGGATCTTTAATTGTTTTAGATACATGTTTGATCTAGGGTTTTTTCTTTTAAAATTTTGAAACCCTAACCCTAATTTATGGGGGGGTCGATTTCCACTTAAAACCCTAATTAGGGTTTGTGGTTTTTTGATTAATATGTAATCACTAGAAACCCTAGGTCATTAACCGGTTATATGAACGTATCTTGTGACCTATGTGCTAATTGTTATGCTTTAATCCGTGACGAATCATGCATGATAGTCATGGATCTATTAATTGTTATTAATTGTCACATGTTTTAGATAGATCTAAAATTGGAGAAGACTCCAATATATATATTAAAATCAATTTACGTGCTATGTGGTATATGATTAGCTTTGGCCTACGCAATTGACTTGTCAATGTATGTGACTCATCTCCATCAAGAGGTGAAGGCCCTAGTTGATTATATGCATATAAAACCTAGAATTGATTTTGTTAGGATCTTTTCTAACAAAGATTGCATGTGGCTAATTGTTTCACTTTATTTATTATTAGTTGTTTTGATTTGGCTTTAATTACTTGTTTTATTGTTCATTGTTTGACATGATGTAAGAAATAAAAGGGTGATTTTTATAAAGAAAATAATATGGACTAATAATGGTGAAACCTTAAGTGATAAAGATTGAATCTTGCGGTGTCTTATGTGCCAACAACGGTTCGCTTCACACGGTAATTCGCTCCAAGGCGAGACTAGCAAGATTCATACTTTATTACATGTTTTGAGATTGAATCCATAAACTTTTGTTTGATTGATGTTTTGTACAACATGCTTTTAAAAGTAACTCTTTTAAGATAAAATTCATAGTCGTGGTAAGAAGGTTTGGATAGAGCCTTAGAGTCAGCCTTGGTTATCACACTTACGAATATGTTTTAAACGAATTTCTTTTAAAATCATTCTTGTAGAAAGTCATCTTAGGGTTTTTTAAACCTCAAGTAAAACTTTGTGTATTAATTTCAAGAATTGCTAATAAAAGTTTTTTTTTTTAAAAAAACTTATGTTATAAAGATGAGTGCATGCATCTTTATACATATTTTGATTAACACATCAAAATTGAATACCTTTAAAATTTAAGTTACATGCCATCTATCTATAAGGAACACTTGAAATTTTAATTTAGTAAACGTGAGACCTAGGCTAAATTATTATAACAAGGTAAAATTCTTTTAATGCGTGAGACCATAGATAGTAATTTTACAATTTCTAAGGTAGACGACTTAATTAAGTTGTGCGTGAGACCTAGAACTTAAGGCATGAGATGGGATGAAACATGCTTACAAGGCAAATTGATGAATCAATTTGATGTAAATCCCATAATGGGCTAGGAATTGAAAATTTTGTTTGCCAATTATTGTTCGACAGATTACCATCTTTTATACTTTCACCACTAGCAGATTGTAACACCCCGAAAATTTGATAAGCAGCGGAAGTCTAATCGGGGTCATTACAGTTTAGTACACAGTCATACTCATAGAAAACAATTCAAAAGATAGTCAATATCATTCCATGAAAACTCAAATAGTCAGAGTTACAAACATTTTTCCAAAATGTTAATTGTTTCGCAAAAGTAGTGATGAGTTTGTAAAGAATGATATAATTATTGAAATCAAAAGGGAGGTCCTGTGCCCTTTGCCAGCTCCGTGCCGCCATGCTTGCTAATTTTCTGAGATAAACATGCTTAAAAAGTCAACACAAAGGTTGAGTGAATCCATAGTTGTTTAAATAGTAATAGTGTGAACACAAGTCAAGCATTTGAAATAAACAAGCCAAGATAGACAGGTCTTGACTAAACTGGTGAAATATTGCTCCTAAGCCTCACGAAACGCAAGCCTTAACATCGATTTGGCATATCATAAAGATAATAACAATCATCTACACCACAGCGGATGTAAATGACAAGGGGCCCTCGGTGACAGGAAATGTGCCAAATTTCCATAATACCTCGAATATAGCTCACCTCCTGCCAAGTGATCACCTTGACAGAGGCGGGCTGCCATTCCAATAGATCTATCAACTATATTCGCGCTCACTCGCAAGTGATTAAGGTTCGTGATATGAGGGACTTGTAGCACAGGTGTCAACTTAGGCAATATCAGGTGATAACAGCATACAAAAAATACTTGTGTTCGATTTATAGCATGTATCTCCCCACGGGGTTTAAAAACAATTAAAAATGTGGGACCATGAACTCACCTGACAGGTGGGTGTGAATCACAACGGTGCTCAAACGTGATGGTGCACTGCTACGATTAGCAATGAAATTCCTCCGACTTGCGACCTAAATAATACATTGTAATCGGTGTTTTAGATTCGTGTTGTAAATGACATGTGGTATGTCACGTGTACGGTGATATCCGTTCGGGTGTCTTAATCCATTCCAAAATAACTTCACGTAGTTATCTGTAACGTGTTACGAATCGGTGTTTGTCACACCCCCAAAATCGGGTCCAGCGGAAGCATACATGTAGCTGGGGTGTAACTCAATTGGTATTACAACACAAGTTCAAAAATGGTTTTCATTTGAATCATTTAGAATAAATAGTTTAATCAAAAATGTTAAATTTACATTGTTAAAAGTAGTGCGGAAGTAGGCCCTTAAAATAGTTTAAAACGGTCCCCAAATTAATAATCAGAGTCTTCTATGACCATGCCATGCCCTGCCAAAACCTCCTGTAGCGTGCCGTAGGTTAAAACCTGAAAATACATGCTAAAGTGTCAACACGAGGTTGGTGAGTTCATAGAGTTGTTTAACAAATAAAGTTTATAGAAAATGATCACACAGCAAAGGCATCGTAAATCCACTCAGTTGCAAGTCCCGCCATAAGAGACTTGTAACCTGTGTGTTCACAACCCACTGCTAAAATAGTTTAGGTCTAGTAGTCAAGTACCCGTGGTCAATAATAAGTCAAGGCCGCTCCGAACAAGGGAGACTTTATAATGTTGCTCCGAACATGGGAGACTTCAAGTCACTCCACCACCTAGGCGAGATTTATTAGTCACTTTACCGACTTGGCAAAGATTTATTAGTCACTCCACCATGGCGAGATTTATTAAGATGCTCTGAACATGAGAGACTTTATAACGTTGCTCCGAACAAGGGAGACTTCATAGTGTTGCTCCGAACAAGGGAGACTTTAAGTCAAAGTACGTACGGTACATTAGTGTCAAAAGTTTAAGTCAAGTTCAAAAGTCAAGTCAAGTTCCAAAGTTCAAAACAAGTTCAAAAGTTCATAATAAAGTTCAAGTCAAAACCATGTTTAAAGAGTCAAGTAATAGTTCAAGTAAAAACGAGCATGTATTCTCCCCCAAAAGTTGACAAAACAATTTAAAAGAGTAGGGGCTATGACTCACCTGGTGCGATAGCTACGATGACAAAAGTGGATACACAGAAATGAGGTTCGATCTCTAACCGCGACCTATAATGAACGAATGATACGATCTACTTAAATTATGAGGGGATGCGATGAATGTACATGCACATGAAGCCTATACCACTCGTAGTTTGAAAATAAGTGTTGGCGTTGATTTATAGTGTTTCCATAACTTAAGAGAATATGTGCTATTAGAAGTTGTCAAATATATATATAGTTCGCCTAGTTTCAAAAGTGTATATCTTGGTCGTTTTAGGCTCGTTTTCTACGTTCTTTATATCCACGGATTCGTTTTAGTATATACTAATATATTTTCAGTAGCTCGGCTCCTCTAGGTTACGTTTAACGCCTCTATTTGTCCGTCTAAAAATGCCAAACAGCATGCAGTTTTTCAGAAAACTAGTTTTCGTCGTTAAATTCGGAAAATCATATCTCCTTCGTTATTAACTCGTTTTAATCCGTTCTTTCGCCCACGGCTTCGTTTTTGAAAGTATTTTCTAAATCTTTGGTCAAAAATTACCCACCACCTACTGATTTTCCCACGATTTCAAAATAAGGACAGTAGGTATAAATATAGTTTCAAAAACCATTTCTAGTGTTCCAATCTAGTTCCAACTTCAACCAAACCACTATCAATCACCACAAATCTAGTCTAATCTTACCATACACCTTCTTAGGGTGTCATGGGTTCCTAAACATCATCACCAAGCTACTCTAACAAGGATCTAACAATAATCTATTTCTAGAGTTCAAAAGTTAGATATATATATAAATGAGTGGTATATACTAACATATGCATGTAAACCTTGTATGAAATCATATGACCATAAAAATAACATGAAGAAATGATGAACAAGAGTTTGACAACTTACATAGGAAGATTTAGGGAGTTTAGATGATGAAAAACCTACTAATCCTTGAGTTTTTATTTC
>JARVZY010007196.1:0-24067 GCA_030686995.1 Artemisia argyi | reverse complement strand
GAAAATCGCATAACCTTTATTAGCCGGTAATGAACATGTGTGATGTATAGATACTCTTAGTGGTCCCCTTACACATGACTTTGACCCCAACAAGTCAACAACTATTGTGGTCCAGTTAAGTTTACCATCAATCCATTTCTCAATATTACCCAATGCGTAAAGAAATAATTAACAAATGTTTTGAAAATCGGGTTTTTAATCGATCCGGTCGAGTTACCGGCTCATCGGGTTACTGGTTCAATCGGTTCGATCATCGGGTCCAACCTGATTTTCTATAAATAAATAATTTTTTTTGAACAATACGAAAGAGATGTATATATCTAAAACATGACAAATCCATACATTGAGTCCAGAAAAACATTTAACAATAAAGATAACGTTTAAAAATAAAATTGCGTCACAAATATATATAATTAACTTGTTTTAGTTTTAAAAAAAATGAAAAAAAAGAAAAAAAAAAAAAAAAAAAAAAAAAAAACCTTTGCTGAGTTTCGAAAACCGGATTGACCCAGATCACTCTAAACCCGGTGGGTCAAATCGGGTTTTGAGAGTTAAAAACTCGGTTTAATATAAACCTTTTTTGGCCGGAACCGGTTCTACCGGTTGACCTAGCCGGGTCGAACCGGATTTCAAAACATTGAAAATAGCTTAAACCCACGTCCATTTATTTTACTTTGATAACAATTAATTTAAAATAGAATAAATTACATATTTCGTTCTTGTGGTTAACATAAATCACGCTCGACGTTTCTATTCGATTTTAATTACACAAGTAACACCTAATTTTTAAACTAATTGCATTATTGGTTCTTACTTAAAAAAATAGAGATCATCTGTATGGTAATCTATAGTTTTTATTACACAGTTAATCTATGTCGTTATTACAATGATAATCCATATTTTTTAAGGAAAGAGTTTTTCTAACTTGTGCCCTAATGGCACAAGTTAAGCATACCAAAAAGTACATAAGAATACTTAAGGACCCACATAAAAGTACAAAAAGTGTACTTTTGTATGAATTCTTATGTCCTTTTTTGTGAGTCTTATAGTACTTTTGATGTGCTTAACTTGTGCCCTAGGGCACAAGTTAGAAAAACCTTTTTTACTGTTTGAACGATACACCGTATACCCTAACTTGGGATATGCCGTATCTACAGTTGTGTTTAATATGCATCATCCACAATTTCCGTATCTCCTGTTGGGTTTAATACGCAGCATTCACAATTTATAAAACTCTATATGTGCTCAATATACTTTGTACGTCGTATCCCCATGATGGGATATGCTGTATCTTTTGTTGGACTTGATACGTCATATTCCCAACATGGGATTCGTCCTATCGACTTATCTAGTGCAGTACCAGCTCCACCAAAAGCTAGCATGCAACCTTCTTAACCTTTAATGCAAAGTCTCACTTATAAGAAAACATGAACGAAGCATAAGCTTACTGAGATAACATATATATAAAACTGAAAATAAACATGCCAATCATGCTAAATGTTGCTTCGTAGTAACTTTCCTCCGCATAGCATGTATAAAGTGAAATATTTTTAAATATTTGGTTTGGTGATGATCATAACACCTGTTTTATTGTGAGTTTGATAGTGTATTAACTATTAAATAATGATTAGCACTGACGTGAATGTTGTGAGTTTAGTAACCATAATGTTTAGCCTTATGGATAGATACCCACTATAGAAACCCATATATATATGAACTCTTGTCAAGTATTACGTTAAATGAATGGAAAATATCATGTAATACAAATCAAGTTTCTTCATTGTTTCATTACGGTCACTCTTAGTTTATTTCAACTATAAAAATCATTCAAGTTTTAAAATTGTTTCATTAAATTCATTCAAAGATTTTTTAAAAATATATGGCTTTTTTTATAGATTGCTCCCGTAACAAACCGATTTGTAGATTTGTAGTGTAGTTTTTAAATATTATTATAATTTACCCTTTCAATTATAACTTTCCAGTTTCGTCTTTGATGGTGATAGTAGACCACCCACCATATTTTATAGTCTAAACAAGATGGTTCAATCACTTCGTCTATAACTCACCAACTTTCTGTACATCTTTTCGTAAAAAGTTATAATTTTTGTAAATCGAGAAAAGCTACTATCATTAAACAAATATAATGTGATTTTGGTATACGAATGACTTGTAATTTACTATCTAATACCCATTTAATGTAATTGAATTCATTTCCCAAGTAAAGAAATCTGAATTAATACCTTAAATTCCTTAGAATTATAAAGTTTAAATATAATTATTCGATACTCGAAAAGGCCATCAAGAAATCACAATAAAAGTTGGAAGTAAAAAAGTTGACATTCACGCACACATCAACAAAATATTCCTTGGTTCTTACAAAAAAACAAATATTCTGGTTTCCATTATTTTTGAGTTGAGCTTTTTTCATAAAATATATATTTTCATACAAAAAAAATTGCACTTTTTTATGTCGGAAAGTAAAATTTTCACGCACTTGAGATACCATTATACTCCCCCGTCTCATTTTATAAGTCCATGTTTGAAATGTAAAAGTCTTTTTCTTTAAAGTTTGAACGTAATTATCTTTTTTCGTGTTATACAATACTTGAAAAAAAAGTATACCAATAAAAATACATTTAAAACACAAATCAATTTATATATTTTTTATCGAGTATTATATAACACAGAAAAAATAATTACAGTCAAACTTTTAAGAAAAAGATTTTGACTTTTCAAACATGGACTTATAAAATATGATGGAGGAGTATCACATTATGTTTCAATAAAATTCAGACTCATTAACTTTTTGTTGTTATGAATATAATCACATATTTACTAATCTCTTAGCATATCATGTATACAATGTAGATCCATATCAGGACGAACAAATTATAAGAGAATTATGGGAAGTGTGATACATATTCCTCATATACATGATATACATAATAATATACATGATATTCTAATATAGTCTAAGGGTCCGCTTAGTTTAAAGTGGTGAAAGGGAAAAGGAAAGGGAAAGGGAAAGGAATGCAAAGAAATGAGTGAGGTGGGTAATCAATACCTTACCCCTCAATTTACTCTATAATGGTTGATTACCCACTACCGGGTAATCAATACCTTACCCTTCCCCAACCAAGCACCATTATTTAAAATATGTGGGCCCTTTTCATTTCCTTACCCATTCTCCACCCTCCCTTTACCCCCCACCAAGCACCCCCTAAGATCATGCAATTAAATTTTTTATGTTTATAGACGAAGATATATATTATTAAAAGGGTTATGGGTATATACATTAGGCTAACTAAAAAAATATATATATGTATCATCAATCTTTTACTATAATAAGGCAATATACTTATCGTGTATTACCATAAAATGTGAATTCATTTTGTGAAACCATCTTGCATTTGAAGGATAAAAGACTTTTGCAGAAAATGATAGCATGTATTATATTAAATAGTTATATACTATTTTCTCACATAGAGTTTATTCTTTTCTTTACTAACTAAAAATGTAACATATTCTTTGACCATGCAATTAATTCTACACAATTACTATTATATCAAAACATCTAGTTTACAACTCATAGTTTAACCATCATTAATTCATTAACCATATTAGTCCAAACTTACTTTGACCTCTTAACCACAACTTAACTTTTTTTTACAACTCATATATTGTTCATTCTATTCATTCTGCAATATATATTTTTCTCAAAAAGTAGTACTATTATAATTCTTATACCATATAAAATACATTTTAAAAATCAAAATTCCTTACCCCTTTCCACCCCTCACCTCACACCCCTCTATTAATACATGTCTCTTCTCTTTGAGACCAAAACCAAAACACACCAAAAAAACACATACATAAACACATTACATTTTACATATATTGAGTGCTCTTTACGAGAGTATCTCCAAAACACTCACATTCAATTTACACCTTCACTATGTGTAATCCAAATACTACACCACCCTCCAAAAACCACCTTCCACCACCACCACCTCCTCCACAACCAAATCTATACCTTAATCTTCACTCATTACCCTTGCCCACAAAATCCCATTTCCAAAACCCGAAAAAGAATAATAGTAACAGTAATAGTAATGACACTGTCACAAGGATTACAAATATCCTTCCTACAGTGTCAGATATAATAGATGAGACGAAAGCTTTATTCAAGCTTTCGTCCCCTATTGCTTTGACCGCGTTGATACTATACACGCGGTCTATAATATCTATGTTGTTCCTAGGCCAGCTCGGGGAAACTGAGCTGGCCGCTGGGTCGTTAGCAATAGCTTTTGCTAACATTACTGGATACTCCGTGTTATCCGGTCTTGCACTCGGTATGGAACCTTTATGTTCACAAGCTTTTGGGGCCCACAGGCCTAAAGTTTTGTCTGTTACTTTACATCGGACGGTTATTTTTCTGTTACTTGTTTGTGTTCCTATAACATTTTTGTGGCTTAACACGACACAGATTCTGATATATTTACATCAGGACCATGATATTGCACGTGTGGCTCACACGTATCTTGTTTTTACCTTACCTGATTTGTTATCCAACTCGTTTATTCACCCTATTCGGATTTACCTTAGGACACAAGGAATAACTTTACCTTTAACTGTTGCCTCCTTGATTGGCACGTTACTTCAGTTACCCTTAAACTATTTGTTTTTTCGGTTCGGGTATGGTGTCATGGGTGTAGCAGTTGCATCTTCGGTTTCGAATTTTTTTGTTTTGTTGGTGCTTATTTTTTATGTTTGGTGGGCCGGGTTACATCTGCCTACGTGGTGTAACCCGACCCGGGAATGTTTAACGGGCTGGGGCCCGTTAGTGAGACTAGCTGCACCGAGCTGTGTATCGGTTTGTCTCGAGTGGTGGTGGTACGAGATTATGATTGTGTTATGCGGGCTTTTGGCTAACCCGAATGCGACTGTTGCTTCTATGGGGATTTTAATTCAAACAACGGCTTTATTATATGTTTTCCCGTCTTCATTAAGTTTTGCAGTTTCAACCCGTGTTGGAAATGAACTCGGAGCGAACCGGCCCGATAAGGCCCGAGTGTCAGCAATGGTGGCAGTGTTTTTTGCGGGACTAATGGGGTTATCCGCGATGTTATTTGCAACATCAATGAGAGAAACATGGGGCAAAATGTTTACAAATGATTCGGATATTCTGAAGTTGACATCTGCGGCACTGCCAATTATCGGGCTATGTGAGCTGGGAAACTGTCCTCAGACAGTTGGCTGCGGGGTTGTGCGGGGTACAGCCCGACCAACCACTGCAGCCAATGTAAATCTTGGTGCATTTTATCTTGTGGGAATGCCGGTTGCGGTGGGCCTTGGGTTTGGGCTTGGAGTTGGGTTTATCGGGCTTTGGGTCGGGTTACTTTCGGCCCAAGTTTGTTGTGCTGGGCTTATGTTATATGTGGTAGGGACCACAGATTGGGAGCATCAAGCAAAGAAAGCAGAAATGTTAACATGCAATGGAGATACATCTTTGGATCATCATGACATTGAAAACCAACCCTTGATTTGCATAATGGTGACGTCATCATGATAATATTATGATAAAAAAGGTCAAAGTTGACACATATAGAGGACCTTATTTTAAAATTTAGAATCATTAATTAGTTTTAATTTTTACAAATTTTTTGAGTTTGATTGTGTATTATTACTGATTATTTTGGGTTAGAGGTTACAGAAATTAAGTTAATGAATGAAGTACAAATGGGAATTTTTTTACAAGTTATTTTCATTTTTTTTTTCTGGTTCCCTTTTTATCCTTGTTATAAGGCTTGTACAATAATGGAATGTGAAACTTTCAGAATATTGGTTTATAGTATTGATACTGATATCGATATTGATATAGTGTTTGTTCATTTTATACGATATGTATATCGATCGTAAGAGAATCAAATTTGATTATATTGGTTGTAATCTCACATCTTATTCCTAAAAAATCATCAAGATGTGTCATTTTCTTAAAGATTAGATGAATATTGATCCTTTTTAGTCCTAACATTGCACGTTTGTTTGTTTTAGTAAGCATAAATGATGTTTAACTAAATTTGAGTTGTTTCCCATCAATTATAAGTTCAGTAGGACAATAACATTCTACTCCGTATCATAAGATAGTGACAAAGTATAAATAAAGATTCGAATAGGAATAGGTGAGATCATATGCCTTTCAAAAGACTCTTTTTTGGTAAGAGAGATATTCATTTGATGAAAAAAGAGTTGTTTGTTGGAGCAAGCAAATGACAAAAAACAATAAAGGGTAGAGTAAAATGAGATATTAGAAAAACATGATTTAGTGAGAAAGATGTTAGTTAGACAAAAGATTAAATGCAGAGGCGGAGACAGGAGGAGTGCAGGTGTGCACATGCCTCTTAAAGAAAATAATTGTATTGTATTTTTTTTCTTTTAAATATGACATTTTTTTTTTTAATTTGCTTTTTTAACGAACTGATTTTTGATGTAATTTTTAATAATTATCAAAGGTTGCTTATCGACCATAGCTTTCTGATTTCGCCCCTAATTATCACATGCATGGATGACAAAGTTAACATTTTGGGTGATTCATTAAACCTAGATAGTCTTGTCATGCAAGACTGACAGCCACATGGTATTTTAGAAACACAGGAATGGTGTGTGCTTTGACTAGAACATTCTCACAAAGACGCCCTTACTAGAAAAACATGATTTAGTGAGAAATATGATAGCCAGACAAAAAATTACATTTTTTTTTTTTTTTTTTTTTTGAAAATTTACTTTCATTTGGGAAATCCAATTCCAATTTGAAACCCGATGCCCGAAGGCACGACACTTAAATTGAAGTAAACCATGCCTTCTCCAGATTCGAACCCTTGTAGGTTGAAACCTTTATTGAAGGACTTTGAAATCGTACCGACAGGACAGTGGTCCACTAGGGAGGACTTCCCGGTTTGGTCACCCAAACCGGTACTACTCTCCACTAGGCACGCTTAACTAAATAAGACATGCCCAGTGGACCACAAGCCCATTGGTAGACAAAAAATTACATGCATGACAAAGTTAACATATGGGGTGATTCATTGAACCTACATAGTCTTGACAAGACTGAGTTTATTGCTGTGAATTATTCAAACAACTACATGCATGGAATCTTTAGAAATATAGGACTCGTGTCTGCTTTGACGAGAAACATTCTCACAAAGACATCAAAATTCTTACTCATACTTGGATCACATATAGAAAAAGGAAGATTCTATGCATGTATCCTTATATATATATCGTATTAATAAAACATATGACTTACGGTGAATTCTATGTTCTAACGTACTACCTCCGTCCCATAATTATAGTTCAGTGTTGACTTTCTAAGTCTTCATTTGATAACTTTGACCTTATATATTTTTATTTGTGTTATATAATACTTGATAAAAATTATACCAATAGAAAATACATTCAAAACTCAATCATTTATATATTTTGCATCAAGTAATATATAACACAAATAAAAATATTTAAGGTCAAAGTTGAAAATTAAAGACTTCAAAAGTAAACAGTGGACTATAATTATGGGACGGAGGGAGTAGTATAGTATCGTAACTCTAGGTCTCATCCTAGCTTGGACCTTTTCGGCCACTTTGAGCCATCGTCTCAATGCCACTTCGGTGAAATCTAGCCACCACCGTTTATCCATACTAAAAAAAAAAAAAAAAAAAAAAAAAAAAGTTGCGGCCCATTGTTTCGGCTATAACTCCTAAACCGTAAGGATTTAACTGATGAAGTCAACAGCCATGGCTTCATAATTAAATTACGAAGAAAAGCATACTGAAATCGCAATTGTAGCTACAATAAGGAGGCACCGTCACACACCTGAACAAGCGTTCACTGTTTTGCTTATAACTCTCAAACTGCTTAGAGTTAGCTAACGCTGTTAGCGGTCATGAATTCGTAACTAAATTCGAATAAAATCATACCGGAATTGCTGCCTCTACCGGTTGGATGCTCTGTCACGCGCCGTTATAAGTTCAAATAGTTGTCAAAAAGAAAACAAAATCACTCTTTTCCGAATTACGCGATTTTGTACCAATCAAATCTTGATTCTTTGTCAAGCTAACTATCTTTTGATTACCAATCAAATCTTGATTCTTTGTCAAGCTAACTATCTTTTGATTTGTTTTTATCTTTTGTTTTACTTTTTAATAATTATATTTATTCTTCGATTAGAGCTTTCGCGATTTCGCCGTTCAAATTGGTGGAGAGTATTAGACTATGTAAGTTCGCCCAAGCACGAGTGTGGGCTTAAGGATCGTTAGTGTTTTGTGCATGTATCTTTATATATATCATATTAATAAAACATATGAACTATGAAAAATTCTAGTGTCTAACAGAAACTTGATTGTTCAAACTTTTTGTAACCTTTTCTACTCTATCTACTTTGATAGTAGTTTCTTTTTATTCGAATGATGTTTCACGTGAGGTTTTCCTCGTAAAAGTATAAAAAGTTATGGTTAAACAATCATGTTGGTGTTTCATTTCCCTCCTCATAATAAGGATAGAAAAACTATGTTGCAAAATGAAAGATGGCCATATAGAGATAAATGTGTCCATAAAATTTGCATACAGTCTGTCACAGAAACAGAAATAGTCGATTAAGATGGGAAACAAAATAGCTACTTGTCTGTTTTTCAAGTGGCAATCTTTATCTTCCAGTTTTATGTTTCTTTTTCATGCATCAAAGATGTACTTCAAGCAATGAATGTTAGTACATCAACAGTTTATACTGTTACGATTTGTTGTTATTGCAATGCTGCATGTATCATTTTTGGCGACCATTGGCATAATGTTTGGTACACATTTCTGAGCATTTCAACATAAACAGTGCAAAACAAACTTCATTATAAATATATTCTGCTATTTTTACACATAAAAACAAATGAATGTCACATTCTTTTTGCATCAAATAAAAGGAAAAGACAAGAAAAAAAAAGGGTAGCAAATGGATGTAACCTAATTTTGGGACCCCTAGCCTAGCCCATCCGAACACATCGAATTCCGAGCCTAACTCGTTTAATTTGGCTCAGTATATACTAGACCGGGTGTAATAACAACCAATATTACCGTCGTCAACTCAATGTCATATCAGATTTTCACTCCATCACGAATATTAGTATATCACCACCAAACAATGTAGTAATGACAACCAACTTTAGAACCAACTCGACTATCAAACACATACAAAAACAACATCAAACAACACATGAAAACACCACCACCTTCTCATAAGGGGGACAACACGTCCCTCAACCCCTTATTACGCCTAGCCTAACATCTTTAAACTGTCGTTACAAGTTTCTTAAGAGCCAATATCAGTTAACTTTTATCGATGTTAAATCGATACATGCCAATGTTACATAAAAACGGACATATCATAATTGGTTGGTCTTTTTAATGTGGTAAAGAAAAAGGCAAAGAGTGAATTTGGGTTTTAAGAAGATTAAAAGGAGTTTCGAAGATTTAAAACTGAATATGTTAAACTACATTTTCTAAGTTTTGTTGGAAAATTACCCGAAATTTAATGTCTATAGTTGGGTGACAGCCCTTGCTTCCTACCCATGTGGATGTTAGCTCACTTCTTATTGGTTGAACACAATGAACTAATATCACATGTAGAAAATAGTCACAAGGAAATAAAAGGGGACAATTATGGGTTTCATATGTGGAGTTTAAATAATATAAATCATTCTTCGTAAGAATTGTATTCAAATCAAAAGATAAAACAGACTAAACAATTAAGATTGAGATCTTATTATGGTTCGTTTTTATTTTTGTAAGATCGGAATCGTAAGATCAGATCGCGATCGAAAGATCCTACTTAAGTGTTCAAATGTCTTATATTTCTAGTAATTCCTAGTTAAACTAATAATATAACAAACATAGAAGAAAGAAGAGTTCAAAAGTTATAATAAATGAAACTCACATGGATTTAAAATACTAATTTATCTAACCGGACGATTAACTTTTTAATATAAAAAACTATATATTTTACACTTATATGACACTATGGTTGCTCATACTTGTTATTCAACTTTAACAAAATACATTCATTTAGAGGTTTCATGTTTAAATTTTTTTGAGAAAGTAGGATCGGATTGAATCGGATCGATCCTAAGGTATGATCGAGATCCTACGTAAGATACTATGTCTTCAAAGATCCTACAGAGGATCGACTCGTTTGCGCTTAGTAGAATTATAAACTCGTACAATCTTAAGAGCTAGATCGCGATCTTAACTACGCAATAGACTGAATTGGCTAAACTTTTATTAAACGTATCATGAAGAGATGCCAAGCTATGACACGTATAGCGTTTGACAAAACTAACAGGAACATGATAAATTAGTAGCGTTTATATTTCAATGTTTTTTCTAAAAAGCATTTTCTATATTAGCGTTTGAACAAAATCCAAAACATCACGCGCGCTTCTTGCCAAATAAGCTTTATATATCAAACGCTAGATACTAGACACTCAAAAATATTGCGCGCCGGCAGAAGAATAACCGATATATACGTTCAAAGTTTAAACCCAAAAGAAAGTACTGTTTAGAAATCTTATCATGAATAGATTTAAGGATGACTAATTATTAAACATCCTCGTGAAGTTAAGTAGGGACAAGCAAGTAGGAAGACTCTAGCCAAATAGGTGTATAATCGAACTCACTATACAAGTAGGATATTCATTGCAATTAGGTTATGGGTTGCTTATTGTTTATTAATTTTGGGAAATAATTTCTCCAACATCAAACCTTATAAAATTGACAACATTCATATCCAACACACATATCAATATTATCTATAACCAAAGGTGTTTCCTGTTAAAAACGACAACTATCTCACGAAATACACACCAGAGACTATCTCAAATATTTTAAGCAGGACTTAAACCCACAAAAGAGCTTCTCACACAACAAAGGGTATCATTGAAACACAATCAAGTTTCTCACTTTTATGCATCAATCAAGTTTCTCACTTTTTGTATAAAGTTATACATGATTTTGATCTAACTAAACTATGAAGATTGAAGAATAGCGAAATTGTATACGGCTATATGCAATTCAGTTAGGTAAAAGATTTGTCAAACGCACCATTAACAACGAGTAATAGTCTGTAATTGGTGTTTTATAAGTTTACTTGTAAGAGAGATATGTGTAGTCGTGCCCTATACATATTATAGGGTATGTCACCTCAACATATACCTTATAACAACACTATACATAAACACATTCTTCAATTAAATTCTTATAAAACACTACAAAAAATGCCCACTCAAATAAATAAATAAATAAATAAAACCCCTCAATGTGATATGTATGGCATGCGACGGATAACACCAAAGCACCAGTGCAGTTTGGTGGTGGCATAGGTGCAAAAAAATCCCTATGACATGTCATAGGGCACTACACCGTGCTCTTTAAGAGAACTGGCATAATTGCCGTTATTGTAGTCCTCGACTCACAAACATCATCAATGACTGCCACCTCAACGTCATATTATTCTCATTCTCCCTCGTTCACTCATCACTCACATTCCTATAATGCTCACTCGCCATTTACTTATGCATATATTTAATTTAATTATATATAAAAACCACATAATAGACATACAACACTCACTAACACACGTTACTAGTGACTAAACAAGATTTCTTTTGGGTTAATGTGACAAAATTAAATGAAGGATCATAGTGGTGTTGGCGCGTGTCTGTGAGCTCACGCTTGGGGATTGCTCCCCACTATGGCCAACAACTAACCTAAGGAATTAGTTGGCGTGTTTGTTGTTTATTTCCATACTTAGTGATTAAGGATTATTTAACTATTGCATTTATATAAAATCATTAGCTTTATGATTTTTCTTTCGAAACAGTTTATAAAAACATGTCTAGTTTTCTATTACATCAACATTTTTTCTAACATTTGCCTTCAAATACATATTAAGCTATATTTATTATACACACTTTCTTTTTGTTTTAGAAAATGCATTTAAATCTCATTAAATATACTCAAATTATCATGAATCTAATTTTGAATTTAATAATCTCACATTACTTTTTTATAAACTTAAATGTTTGCCCTCGAGGCACATTTAAAAAAAAAAATCCCTTTAGATTAGGACAAAACTTAGAAGGGATCGAGGAGGATTGTGGTCCATCCAAAATTTTGACCCTATTTACTTGTACCTTTTTGTATATGTTTTTAGTTATTTTTAATATAAATTTTTTAGCGCAATATATATCAACCGCTAAAGTAAATATATATTGTTTTTTAAATTGGTCCTTTCACTCATGATGTTCAAGTCCCTGACTTTAGAAAACATCTATGCCCTTTATCTATTCATATATAACCATCCAACAACACCATCATCACGCCCACAACTTCACCACATTCCTTAAACCACCCATCATCTCAAACAACCATAATATTAATACACACTCCCATATCTAATATATACTATATCCACTCTAGCTATTTCATGCACATTACACTCACACACACACATGTGTGTAGCTATTATTGTGGTTGAACATTTTGGGACACATATATAAAGTATTCTTATATATAGGCCTAGGACTTTTGTTTTGTCGATTGAAAGTATAGATAAAGTAAACAAGTTGCAACATAATACTTTGCAATATCTTTTTTCAACTTCCCTTGAAAAAGGATATAGGCACCTAGCTTAGCATTAATTTGAAAAAGAGAGGTTTATTGTGTTCTAGTTATTTGATGAGCGCGAATTTTTAACTCAGATGTACTTAGCTTAGCTGTTATATATCGTGACCCTTTTTTTTTAACTCTTTTATTGGCCACTCCTAAGATGTGTACATATCTAGTGAGGTTTGAACATGAAACATTTAACAAGACATCAATGTGCCGGACCGCTGCAGCTCTTGATGATTTCCACATCATGCGTGCCAACCATATAAATAAACCAAACTCAGCAAAAACTGCATCGCCATATGTATGCAACAACACGTGTCTAGCTTTTTTCAAGCTTTGATGTGTACTATCAATACAAACATAGGTTTTAGGCATGCTATAATATGAAAAACGAATGGTATATTTACTATTCTATGAATGGATGATGTTTTCCCTGTTTAGCTAGGTTAACCAGAGAAGACGAGCTTTTTTTACCCTTCCCTGACCACCTCAAATGTACATAACTAGCGAGGTTAATTTATTTCACTGTTCATATCCTTGGGAGTGGCTAGGGGAAAGGTCGAAACTGTCACGAAGATTCCCTAGTTAGGCCACGTACATATGAGTCAGAGATTCGACTAGCTTCCTTTAGTAACCTAGAAAGGGTAAAACATGGTAGGTCTTACATTGGTTCATAAAAGATAGTTTATAAAAGTGTAAATGTATGAATAATTGTTCCAATAATTTGTTAGAATAGAAAAGAGTGTTGACTTTAGGAGTGAAAGTGGGATGCATGGCATGTTCCTCAAATGAGAAGGGTGCATGATGCCATGGATAGACACTGATATGTGCAGTTGGCACATCTGCTACTCATACACCCATAATCCTTTACTCCCTCTAACCTAGACACATATGTCCCATTTCAACACTATTTATAACGTTTTATCTGTGGCATTTTCCTAAAGAATTCATTTCCACAGGCTTTATTTGTTGGTTTCTTAGTCATGATTGACCAAGAATAAACTAGAAGAACCCAACACTCTTTCAGTAACAGGTTAATATTTTGCCTAATAAATACATACTGTCACAATAATGGTGATCATGTGATCCATTTTGTTCTACCTCATCCTGAAATACAGTAACGCTTATAGCTTCTACAGTCGGGCTAAATCCAATGCACAAGAGAGCAGATCGAAAGTAGAAAACGAAATACGACTAAATGAGAAAAAGTTGAGGCTTACATGAAGTAAATATTGCAACACTGAGTGAAGTTAGCACAAAACCGCAGGGTTTTGGCCTGGTTTTTAACACTATTGTATTTACCATGCAAGATGTAATTCAGTGTTTAGATGTCATATGTGATTAAACAAACCTTTTGATTTTGACTTAAAGCCGTGTCTACCGACTTAATAATGATGCTAAAGCTTTAAAGTCAAGAACACCGTTATATATAAATATATATGACGACATTGTTAGCGACTTATGAGAAACATAATGTGGGTGTCAATATGTCAACCGTAACATTAATGCAGGGGATCGAGAATGAACTACTCTATTATGTGATTGGTACGATCACTATCATGTAAGATGCAAAAACTAGCATTCTATTCTCTTAATATGTCATCTTATCTAAATATCCTTCAAATAGTGAAATGTTGACATAATTTGATGGACAACACTAAGGAAGAAAGAAGAGATGCTTAAATTTTGTCGAATGCAATAATTTTCGTGTATTTTGCATAAAAAACCATTGTAAATTGGTTCGAGTTCCCACACTAGCTTAGAGGTTAGAAGTTAATATACTTAGGACGGACCCAAGATTTTTTATAAGGCTGTTGCACAAAAATTTTCGTTAGGGTCTTGCAAAATTCCTTTTTTTTTTTTAATCATAAGTACTAAAATTTGCACATTAAGAATTCTCGGACTAAAGTTGCGCCATAAAAAACGAAAGTAACAAAATATATTATTGGGCGTTGCACATACCAAGAACGACACTTTTCAGAAAATTTACACTTCGTGACTCGAAATCGGGTGTGACCCGTGACACACCCATCTCCCATGTAGGTCCGTCCCTGAATATACTCGTGAAGATTCCAAAACTAGCGAGAACCGATGCTTAATATCAAAATAGATCAAACTCGTTTATGGGTCACTAAGCCCACTTAATGAAGGCCATCAGTCCATCACCCTCTTTGGTCCGTTTAGGTCCAGAATATATTAAGGTTTGGGAGTCCAGAAAATACAAAAGATTAACATAATAGTTAGCCATCCTAGCTAGATATAACCTCCATTAAGGTGGCCTAATGGTTAGGCTTCTTATTTCCTCATAGCAAATCTAAAATTTAACCTCACTAAATATACATTTGAGGATGGTCATAGAAAAGGTCAGGAACTGCCATGGAGATACCCCAAAGACTCGCTCTCTACAGCCCCCGGTAACCTAGACAAAAAAACCTCGTCAATTACAAGTTTATTAAGTCCAAAAAAAGAATTGGTACATGCACACTTGTTCATTAAGCAAACCAAACCAAACCAAACCAAACCAAACCAAACATGGATTATATACTCCGGTTTGCTTTCAACCCAAACTATACACACCAATCAAAGATTTTGGTTCGATTTTATTCAATTTTGATCTGGTTTATTTATCGATTTATTTTGTTTCAAACCATACACTTAACACACCAAAGTTATAAGCTCAAAATTTTGAGCTAACTAAAATTTTTGAAGTTAAATAAGTCCATTAGCCAGCCCAAGAAGGTTTTTTTTTTTTTTTTTTTTTAAAATGGCCCAAGAAGCTTAAACAATATCCCCTCAACATCGATAGTACGCACTTCGAACTCAATACTCGTTTACTTCATTCTGCTTATTCAATGCAATATCAACAAGGTAAATATACTCGTTTATTTCATTCTGTTTGTATTTACCTTTTTTTTTTTTTTTTTTTCCAACAAGGTAAATATACTTCGAACTCAATACTCGTTTACTTCATTCTGTTTATTTCATTGATTGTATGGTATAAAAAGTTGAGGTTATGGTTTTACATTTAAAACTTTAAGCGATTATGTGGTTTTTTCATTACTTGTTCAGTAGTTTGATTCATGGGATTTGCTTTCATTATAGGGTCAAAAAAGAAGATGGAGGAGAACAAGGTAGATACAATGGACCGGATTTCAATGCTTCCTGACTCTATTGTTCACCACATACTATCGTATCTTCTGGATGATCCTAAATCGTGTGTTCGAGTGAGTGTGTTGTCAAAGGAATGGTTTGCTCTAGCGGCTTCTTGTCCGTTTTTGTATTTCGATCTAAACTGGGTATGGTTTAGTTTGATTTTTAGAAAGTATGAGAATGAGTATATTGTGGATAAGTTTTGTAAGTATGTTGAACATACCGTGTCTAGATTCTGCGAGCAGAACATCAGTGCACACTGTTAAATGTTACGTATAAACATTAATAGGTAAATGTCTAGGATCGAACGCGAGACCTCGGGATTGCACACTTTACAAACAAGAATAATGTAAATAAATATATATGTTTATTAAATGTATGAAATATATATATTTATGACACTTAATGGACTAAACGGTCGTTAGTTGTTAACCGTATGGACTAACTATTGTTAAATAAGAAAGATAAGGACTAGAGTGTAACTTGGGAGTCAAGAAGGTTCTAGAAACCCCTTGGGTTTGCTTAGGCCGGTCGACCCACAACCCATAGGGTCGATCCACCCTTTCTTGTGCTCCAAGGTATCACCTAGTATAAATACAAGGCCTTGGGGTTAGACTTAACAATCTTTTGTGCACACACTCTAACCCTAAATCTTGTTTTCTTTCTTCTCTTCTTGTGGCCGATCGACTCATCACCTCCCAAGGGTTGTGGATCGATTTTTCATAAGCTCAAAACTTAAGTGTTTCGTTTACTTGCAACAACCTTTATTCGTTGGTAGTTTGTGTGTACAAGAACGAGGTAATTACTTACTTTAGTAATTATCAAGAGATCGATAAACAAAACGGTAAGGGGTTTATCATTGATCTAATTGTCCAAGAATCAAGGTTTATTTGAAGTGCATCGGGTACGTTTACTATTTATGTTTTAGTTAATATTTATGTGTTATACTTGATCCTAGCTTCCGCAATACGTGTATTTGATTGTCAAACTCTAACAGTGGCATCACGAGCCATGTATAACATGTAATTGATTACTAAAACGTAATAAAAACCGGATCTTTAATTGTTTTAGATACATGTTTTTTTGATCTAGGGTTTTTCCTATTTTTTTCTAAAAATTTCGAAACCCTAACCCTAATTTTTTTGGGGGGGGGGGGGGTCGATTTTCCCATGAAACCCTAATTAGGGTTTTGTGGTTTTCTTGATTATATGTAATCACTAGAAACCCTAGGTCATTAACCGGTTAATTGAACGTATCTTGTGACCTAATTGCTAATTGTTAGGTTTTAATCCGTGACTTACATGCATGTTTGTCATGGATCTTGTTTTGTTGTCACATATTTAGATAGATCTTAAATTGGGGAAGACTCCAATATATATTAAAATCAATTTTATATGCTATGTGGTGTGTTTTTAGCCTTGGCCTACGCAATTGATTCGTCAATGTATGTGGCTCACCTCCATTAAGAGGTGAAGGCCTTAGTTGATTACATGCGTTATTATACCTAGAATTGATTTTATTAGGATCTTTTCTAAAACGGTTTGCATGTGGCTAATTGTTTCACTTATATTATTATTGTTTGTTTGATTTTCTTTGCAACTTGTTTTATTGTTTTTAGTTGGACTTGATGTAAGCAATAAAAGGGTGTTTTCATAAAGAAAATTAAAACGGACTAATAATTGTGAAACCCTAAAGTGATAAAGTAAGAATCTTGCAATGGTCTTATGACAATCGTGGTCCGATTCGCACGGTAATCAGCTCCCAGTCGAGACTAGCATTATTCAAACTTTATTACTATTTTGAGATTGAATCCATAAACTTTTGCTTGAATGATGTTTTGTGCAAATATACTTTTAAAATTAAGTCTTTTAAGATGATATTCATAACCGTGATTTGAAGGCTTAGAAAAGAGCCTTAGAGTCTGCCTTGGTTATCACAATCTTGAATATATCTTAAACGAATTACTTTTAAAATTATATGTTGTAGAAAGTCATCTTAAGGTTTTGGCATAAACCTCAAGTAAAACTTTGTGTATTAATTTCAGGAATCAGACATAAAAAGTTTTTATGAAAACTTATGTTATAAAGATGAGTGCATGCATCTTTGTACATAATTTTGATTGACATATCAAAAATTAATACCCTTAAAATTTAAGTTACGTGCCATCTACCTATAAGAAACACTTGGAATTTTAATTTAGTAAACGTGAGACCTAGGCTAAATTACTATAACAAGGTAAAATTCTTTTAACGCGTGAGACCATAATTGTAATTTTACAGTTTCTAAGGTAGACGACTTAATTAAGTTGTGCGTGAGACCTAGAACTTAAGGCATGAGATGGGATAAAACATGCTTACAAAGGCAAATTGATGAATCAATTTGATGTAAATCCTATAATGATCTAGGAATTGGAAATCTTGTTTGCCAATTATTGTTCGACAGATTACTATCTTTTGTACTTTTACCACTAGCAGATCAACTGATGTGGTGAAACTATGTAAAGTTAGATCCTAGATTTTCAAGAAAATTAGTTGGTTATATGAATATAGCCTTGGGTATTTTATTTTCTTGAAGATATTGATTATCGAAAATACTAATATTTGAACTTTATCTGTAGATATGGCTCAACCCGATAACCAAACAGTGATTAATGCTTTCAAGAGTCATCTTGAGAGAGAGAAACTCACTGGAAAGAATTTCAATGACTGGTACCGTTCGCTCAGAATTGTCTTGAGGGCGTCTGGTAAGATGGATTATGTGACCGAGGAATGCCCTGCTGAACCTGCTGCTACGGCAACACCTGAAGCAAAGGCAGAATGGAAGGTGACTAATGCTAAGTACAATGAGGTTGCTTGTCTAATGCTCACTAGCATGAATGCTCAATTACAAAAGAAGTATGAGTATTCGTCTCCTAAGAATATGCTTGATAACCTCAGGCAATCTTATGAGAAGTCACCTGCAGTTGAATTGTATGATGAACTTGACAAGCTACACAACTGCAAGCATGGTGATGGTAAACCAGTAGCCGATTATGTGGATGAGATGAAGGACTCCTTTGATCAACTTCACAGAATTGGTTTTGGTTACCCCGAGAATGTGCAAGTGCACTTGATCAACAGATCCCTTAACAAGGATTTTGCTGGTTTTGTGCAGAACTTCAACATGCATTGCTCGGGGAAGACAGTCTCAGAATTACTCGCATTGCTTGTTGATTATGAGAAAAGTCTACCAGCCAAGGTCAAGAATCCCACCCCGCAAGTGTTGGCAATTCATGGGGGGAGAATCCAGAAGAAATCGCATGTGAACAAAGGCAAAGGTAAAGGTGATAAAGGCAAGCAGGTCATGGCCTATCAACCTCAACCCAAGATGAAACAACATCAGCCTAAGCAGAACAAGGTGAATCCGCCAAACAGGAAGGATCAGGCTTGTCACCATTGTCATGAAAAGGGCCATTGGAAGCGCAATTGCCCTCTCTACATTCATGACTTGCGACTCAAGAAGCAGGGGAATGATGCTGGTAACCCCAGCTCATCAGGTGCGTTCTTTATGATTGAATTATTCACTCTCACTCCTAAATTGAATTCATGGGTATATGATACTGGATGTGGCATTCATATCTGCAATACCATGCAGGGGTTTAGAGTTGAGAGAAAGCTGGCCTATGGACAACAATTCTTGCACGTTGGTAACGGAGCGCATGCAGGAGTTGAAGCTATAGGAGTATTTAATTTAGTGTTGCCTTCGGGCCTAGTACTATCTTTAAATAATTGTCATTATGCACCGTCAATTGTTAGAGGTGTAATTTCATTTTCATGTTTGTTAAACCTTGGTTTTGAGCATACTATTTCAAGCAATGGAATTTCGGTTTCTTTAAATAATGTTTTTCATTTTAATGTTATTGCTGTGAATGGTGTATTTGAAATTGATATGAATGACAATGATAATGCTTTTGTTAAAAATAATTCAATGTATAGCATCAACAATAAGAGAATCAAGAAAGTCTGGATTCGTCTTATCTTTGGCATTGTCGACTTGCTCACATTGGCAAAGATCGCATGAAAAAGCTGCAACATGATGGGCTTTTAAATAAGATCAATGATGAATCATTTGATAAATGCGAATCTTGCATTGCTGGGAAGATGACTAAGAAACCCTTTAAAAATAGGATTGAAAGGGCTAATGATCTACTTGGTCTTATTCACACAGATGTGTGTGGACCACTTAGACATGTGTCAAAGAGGGGTGCTAGCTACTTCTTAACATTTACGGATGATTACAGCCGTTATGGTTATGTTTATTTACTTAAACATAAACATGAGGTATTTGAAACATTCAAAGTGTTTAAAGCAGAAGTAGAGTTGCAACTTGGAAAGAAGATTAAAGCTCTTCGATCCGATAGAGGTGATGAATACCTGAGTCAGGAGTTCATAGATTATCTAGCAAAGGAGGGAATTGTCCAGCACCTTACTTCTCCATATACTCCACAACAAAATGGTGTATCTGAAAGAAGGAATCGTACATTGCAAGACATGATACGATCTATGTTTAATCTAACAACTCTTCCTTTCTCGTTTTGGGATTATGCCTTAGAATCTGCGGTTCGCATTCTAAATATGGTTCCAACAAAGAAGGTTGATAAGACACCATATGAGGTATGGACTGGAAAAGCTCCTAACCTGTCTTATCTTAAGGTCTGGGGTTGTGAGGCGTATGTTAAACGTGACTCAGCAGACAAACTCCAACAAAGATCTGTGAAGTGCATCTTCGTAGGATACCCTAAGGAAACTATGGGATACTACTTTTATTACCCACCTGAAAACAAAGTATTTGTTGCAAGGTATGGAGACTTTCTTGAAAGAGAGCTCATATCTCAAGAATTCAGTGGGAGAGTATATGACCTGGAAGACGGTCAAGAAGATGTAGAACCTTCTGAAAACACTAACGAACTTCCGGTAGAACCTGAAAGTTTAGGTCCTCCACCTGAAGTTGAAGTGATTCCCATTCGTAGGTCAACAAGACCAGTAAAAGCTCCTACTCGTCTATGTCTTAATGTGGAGAGTGATGAGCATATACTGGGTGATCTTGATGAGCCTACAAGTTATAAAGCTGCCATGAATGGTCCTGAAAAGGCCAAATGGAAAGAAGCTATGGATGGGGAAATGCAATCCATGGAAGACAATGATGTCTGGGAAGAAGTAGACCTACCTCCGGGTGCCAAACTAGTTGGGAGTAAATGGCTCTACAAGAAAAAGACTGACATGGATGGCGTTGTACACACCTATAAGGCCCGTTTTGTAGCTAAAGGCTATACACAAACTTTTGGTGTTGACTATGAGGAGACCTTTTCTCCTGTAGCTGACATAAGGGCAATTAGGATTCTTATAGCCATAGCCGCTTACTATGACTATGAGATTTGGCAAATGGATGTTAAAACCGCCTTCTTAAATGGTCGCCTAGATGAGGACATCTATATGGCGCAGCCTGAGGGGTATGTAAATCCAGAATTTCCAAATCGTGTATGCAAGCTTAAAAGATCCATTTATGGATTAAAGCAAGCATCACGACAATGGAATAAAAGATTTGATGGTGAGATTAAAAAGTATGGATTCACTAAAAATCTTGATGAGCCATGTGTATATCACAAAGTTAGTGGGAGTAATGTGATTTTCCTTATATTATATGTCGATGACATATTGATCATGGGGAACGACATTCCAAGTTTACAAAAGGTTAAGGAATATCTTGGAAGTTGTTTTTCTATGAAAGATTTAGGGGAAGCTGCATTTATTCTGGGAATCAAGATATATAGAGATAGATCTCAGCGATTAATTGGATTAAGTCAAAGTGCTTACATTGATAAAATATTGAAGAGATTCAATATGCAAAATTCCAAAAAAGGATATTTGCCGATGCAAGAGCAACATGGCTTGAGCAACAAGGTTTGTGCTTCAACACCTGCAGAGGTGCAACGCATGAAAAGAGTCCCTTATGCTTCGGCTGTGGGATCTATAATGTATGCGGTGAAAAGCACAAGACCTGATGTAGCGTTTGCTCAGAATTTAACCAGTCGATATCAGCAAAATCCAGGTGTAGCTCACTGGACTGCTGTTAAGAATATTCTTAAGTACCTTAGGGCAACTAAGGATATGTTTTTGGTTTATGGGGGAAATCCATCGGCAGAACTTGATGTTACAGGTTACTGCGATGCTTCTTGGAAAGGTGATAAGGATGATACGTAGTCTCAGACGGGTTATGTCTTTGTCATTAATGGAGGAGCAGTGGATTGGAGGAGCAGAAAGCAGAGTGTACTAGCGATGTCTGCTACAGAAAGTGAGTATATAGCTGCTTCAGAAGCTGCAATGGAAGCTGTTTGGATTAGGAAGTTTGTTTCAGGGCTTGGAGTCATGCCTTCGATTCAAAGACCTATTAAAATGTATTGTGACAATTCTGCTGCAATCACATTTGCCAATGAGCCTGGAATCATGAAAGGCACCAGACATTTCCCGATTAAGCATCACTATGTTCGAGAACAAGTCGAAATAGGCGAAATCGAAATGCTCAAAGTTCACACAGATGATAACTTGGCGGATCAATTAACAAAGCCTTTACCTGGCACTAAGCTTCACAAGCATGCTGCAGGTGTAGGACTTAGATTAGCTGAAAGTTTCATGCCCATTTGTGATTAGTGTTTGGATAAAGGATGTAATGTACAATTATTATTTTAATGGAATAAAATAAGTTTTATGTTTATTTATCATTGCCTTAATAATATATCCTATATTTGCATGTTTAAGATCCTTGAATAATTTATTATTCTAAATGTCCATTGTCGATTAATGATATGGGAATATCATTAAACTAAGACAAATTTGAGTATTGGTTTTAGAATATACTTGAAAGTATATTGATGCGTAGTCATACCAATTTCACATAATATTCGATGAATTGAATATTGGACTTATCCCAACAATATGATTTAATATTTAATGTGAGAATCATATTTAAAGTTATCCTCAGACTTGAGATACCAGATAAGTGTCATGGATGTAGTGCATTTTTGTGAAGCAATCTACCGCTCACCGTAACAGGGAGTCATAAGGATTGTTTTCAGAAGTGTTGCAAAGTTCATGGGTTATTCTTGTAGTCAAGAAAGAATTTATTCCTTCTGATTTGTTCAGAAGTTTAATACTGCTGGGCCCCTCGTAGGGTTGACAAAATGTTTGCATGGCCATGCCCAAAGTCTATCTGGAATACGTTCAGATGTTTTGGTAATTTTGTTCAATCAGAAAGAAACGAGAAACAGAATTTTAATAAAGGAACTCACATCTTTATTAATGCGGTATTAGTAATGAAAGGATAATTATAATGATGAATCATTAAAGGTTTTTCCAGGAAACCTAGCTCGGTTTGAACTAGGGGCATTGGAGTGTTGCAAGACGCTAACCAATGTCATTTTACTATTAATGAATATACGAGTGGGAGCTGTTAAATGTTACGTATAAACATTAATAGGTAAATGTCTAGGATCGAACGCGAGACCTCGGGATTGCACACTTTACAAACAAGAATAATGTAAATAAATATATATGTTTATTAAATGTATGAAATATATATATTTATGACACTTAATGGACTAAACGGTCGTTAGTTGTTAACCGTATGGACTAACTATTGTTAAATAAGAAAGATAAGGACTAGAGTGTAACTTGGGAGTCAAGAAGGTTCTAGAAACCCCTTGGGTTTGCTTAGGCCGGTCGACCCACAACCCATAGGGTCGATCCACCCTTTCTTGTGCTCCAAGGTATCACCTAGTATAAATACAAGGCCTTGGGGTTAGACTTAACAATCTTTTGTGCACACACTCTAACCCTAAATCTTGTTTTCTTTCTTCTCTTCTTGTGGCCGATCGACTCATCACCTCCCAAGGGTTGTGGATCGATTTTTCATAAGCTCAAAACTTAAGTGTTTCGTTTACTTGCAACAACCTTTATTCGTTGGTAGTTTGTGTGTACAAGAACGAGGTAATTACTTACTTTAGTAATTATCAAGAGATCGATAAACAAAACGGTAAGGGGTTTATCATTGATCTAATTGTCCAAGAATCAAGGTTTATTTGAAGTGCATCGGGTACGTTTACTATTTATGTTTTAGTTAATATTTATGTGTTATACTTGATCCTAGCTTCCGCAATACGTGTATTTGATTG